>QZGG01000725.1:0-107878 GCA_006409495.1 Sedum album
TATATTTTACAGCGGCAATGCATTTTGTACTACTGCACTACATATTTCATTTAAAGCAACAGTTTCATGCTCACCAATCCTATGCTTCTGAGATATGATGTCTTTCAAAAATTTTGCGTAAGTAGGAACTTGAGAGATTACCTCTGTAAACGGCAGTGTTACCTGGAGTCGTTTCGTTCGCATATCTGTAAACTTCTGGAAGAGGACATCCTTATTACCCTTTGCTAGTCTCGGCGGAAAAGGAACTCTAGGTTTGTAAATTGGTAATTCTTCAGCTGCAGGTTCTTAACCATTGCTAGTTCCACGTCCTCTACTTCTTGTTTTGCAGTTGCATCCTTCTTTTCGGTTGACCCCTTATCTGAAACTTCCATTGCTTTTGAAAAATGAGCTTTAGCGAATTCAGGGTCGATCACTATTCCACTCCTCTTAGTAATGGCACTGCAAGACTCATTGTTAGACTTACTCATGTCAGGTTTAGAAGGAAGTTTACCTTGTGATCTAGTCGTTGTGGCTGCTTGTTGTGCAACTTGCATTTCCAAGTGTTTGGTGTGAATGGTGAGTTCATCCAACTTTGCGTTAACTCTCTTTTTGTCTGCTACAAGTTCAGCTAAAATAGCTTCCAAGGTGGGATTAGATATGTTGGACGACGATTGATATGGTGTTTGCATTTGATTTTGATATCCTTGAGACTGTTGAGTTTGATAGTTTCCTGAATATTGCGTCGGTCCTTGATTTCTATTGTAATTCCCTTGCCCTTGTTGACTATTACGGAGGAAACTCTAACCTCCCTGATTCGTTGGATATCTTTGGTTTGGTTGATACTGTTTTGGCTGAAATCCAGGAGGGATGGGTTCTTGGGTTTTGTATGAGACGTTTGGATTGTAGAGATGGTGACGGCAGTGAACTAATTAGACCCTACTTGTTACTGAAATTCACACTCCTTACTTAATCATCCTGCCCAAATTGAAACTAAACTGACCATGCACCTTCACTACCACTGGACTCGTCCAGTCCTTCCCTTCCATGTTGCAACCGGCACATTACAACACAACGAACTCATCCTTCGATCCAAGTTGATCCAAATCCAGTCACTCAAATCATTGTCTACTAAGCCACCACAGTAACCTTAACTCCCAAATCTACATCAGATCCTTTCAAACCAACACAACAAAACAGTACAACAAACATATACAGAGATCGCCGATCAGAGACATTGTAGTGCGAATCTCAGATTACGAATCTAGAGACGATAAAGAAGTGACAACTATTTTCACACAATTGATAAAAGCATCGTGGATTGAAGTATCAGCTGGCGCTATGTAGATTCATAGTCTTCGAGGGATGCTGCTATGGAATGCAAATAAGAAAAGACAAAAATTACCCACAACAATTGAAAACAACCTAGAAATTGATTACATGTGACAACAACCAATTCATCATAAGGATCATAAGAAATAAAAGGGGTCGTAAATGAACAGTTTTCGCAAGGTGATAGTATAATTATTACACCTTTAATATTTAATCAAAACGACAAATGAAATAATTTAATATAAAATACACTTATACACATATGGGAAGGAGATCAAGGAGGACAAGTTTTTATACGTAGAACAGTAGGACATCATTTCAACTGTTGATTTCTAATAATCTAACGGTTGAGATTGATAACCGTCATTCTCAACCGTCCGTGTATTTTGCATATTCAACTACCAATTTAAATAAAAAACCAACTTAATCTCAACCGTCAGATCAATCAAAATCAACGGTTGAGATCGTGTCCTTCCGTCTTACAAAAGTTACTCGTCCTCCTGAATCCTTACTCTACACATATATACCTCAAGTATGAAATTAACAATATAAGCATGTTGTGCAGGTTTTGAGTTTAACTATTAGAAATACCGTTTGCACGGATTTTTACAGAAAATTTTATATAAGAAAACACCAAACATGAGTGTATTTGGAATTTGTGTTTGCTGAAGGGTATTTGCATCAATTTCATAAATTTATCAAATTATTTTCGAAATATAAAATTTAGCAGGCAAAAATATAGATAAAAGGGACATAACTATTAAGTTTTAATGCTCCGTTTGGTTGCATGAAAAGATAGATGGAAAATAAAGTTCGATGGAAAATTTTAAGAAAAATATTTGGGGTTGATAGAGGATTGAGTTCTAGGAGGACAGACAAGTTTTTGTGAGACGGAAGGACTTCATCTCAACCGTTGATTTCAATCCAACGGTTGATATTGATAACCGTCATTCTCAACCGTCCGTGTATTTTGCTAATTCAACCACCTATTTTAATTCATAATTAATTTAATCTCAACCGTCAGATTAATCAAAATGAACGTTGGAGATGATGTTCTTTTGTCTTACATAATTTTAATGTCCCTTAAGAACCGAACTCGTTTGAAAGAATTGTGGAAAATAAAAAAATAACAAAGAAAACAATATAAAATTTTCATCTCAATTTTCTTGTGAAAAATACTTGCTTCTAAATTTTCTTTCCAGCATATTTTCCTGCATCCAAACGGAGGGTTAGGTTTTTGATTAAAATCATAACGAAGAGAAGACGGCATTAATCAGCAACCCTTACGAAATCAAAACTGTCCGCCGCAATGGAACCTCCGCAGCAGCCAGTTATTCTGTACGAGACTCTCAGTCCTCTCGAACCTCAAACCACGTCTAACGATGAAGATTTCGGAATACAGAAAGACTATGATGTTTTCCGTAATGAGATATACGGCTCCGCTCTTCCTCTCCCTCCTAAAGAAGATTTCGCACCTGACTATTTCTCCCTAGACGTCAATGATGATGTTATTGATCTCGATGATACTGATTTCCGCACTCCTTCACCGTTTCCCAAGCCTGTTCAATCTGAGACAACCCTCGAGACTGGATGGTTTTGTGGTAACAGTGGATTTAAAAGTCCAATGCTTCAGCTACATAAAGGTTATTAAATTAAAGCATTGTGTATTTGGTTACAATGTTTTAACCTTGATGCTATTGTATTGAAACATGTTGTTATGAATTATATTTGTCTGCAGAGATTTTGGATTTTTGTGAGTTTCTTTCACCCACTCCGGAAGAGAAAGCAGCTCGTGATGCTGCGGTTGATGGAGTTTTTGATGTTATAAGACATATATGGCCTCAGTGCAAGGTATATTATCTGGTTTTTTATTTTCTTTGTATTTTAGTTTAGTCCCGGTTAGCTGACGTTGTTTTACAGGTGGAGGTTTTCGGATCCTTCAGAACTGGACTTTATCTTCCGACCAGCGATATTGACGTAAGTTCTCTACTTCTTCGATCATTCCTGAAATATTCCAAATTTACTATCTTGTGGATAGTTGGTTAACAATTGAACTAAATAAATGTCTTGTGAAAGTAACTTCATGAGATAGTTGCAGATATTCAAACTTCCTTTAGGGCAGTGTGAATCAGTTCAGGTGATATTAATCATAATGACTTTTGTTTGATATCCTACAGGTAGTTATCCTTGATTCAGATATAAGAACCCCGCAGCTGGGTTTACGTGCCCTATCCAGGGCATTGTCTCAGAGAGGCATTGCGAAAAATATACAGGTTTGCTTCATTCAACAAATACCAAATTAGTATTTTTGCACATTTTGATTCTTGGCCTACAATTAAATAGGTGATTGCCAAGGCACGTGTTCCGATCATTAAATTTGTGGAGAAAACTAGTGATGTTGCATTTGATATAAGGTGAGACTCTTTAAAATATTCCTTCGGTTCTCCTAATAAGCTTCACTCATTGGTTTCTTGGTGTACCAGTGTTTGGAATGATCTGTAATATTGTGTTAAATTTGTCCACCATCTTGAATTATTGAAAGTTTTTTGCTGTTTGTAGTTTGGTATGGTAAGTATGTCTGAAGCATCTGCGGACATCATTGGTTTTCTCATGATTTTTTTCCTTTTGAAATAATCTCATAGATGAAATGTAGCCACATTCAGAAATCTAATTATACTTGATATTGAAATTACATGTATATTTGGATATAAATAGAAGAATTTAGTCAGTGTGATATGCATCATTAACTTGTTCTGGATATTTAGACCCGGTTGATGATCCTCCTCTCTTGTTGTAGTTTTGATGCATACAATGGACCTAAGGCTGCAGAATTTATCCAGGTTAGACACATACAACCAGGTTGTAGACATTTTTTGAATTGCCTTCATAATCTGTGTCCGCAATTAATGTAGCTTCTTATTAATTCACTTTGTCATTGTACTGAAGCTTATGATTTTTTGTTTGAATTAATCCAGAGAGCTGTTTCTAAGCTGCCTCCTTTGCGGCCATTGTGTTTAATTTTGAAAATCTTTCTCCAGCAAAGAGAGCTAAATGAGGTAAGTTTGTGCTTCCTTGCTGAAGGTTAAAACTCAAGGCACTGATATGTGGGTTACTCTGCTGTGGACTTTAACTTACCACTTCATCCACGAACACAGGTTTACTCTGGTGGTATTGGATCTTATGCCCTTCTTGCAATGCTCATTGCAATGTTGCAGGTTTGTAACTATGATGTCTACATCTGATTACATCAGTGAGACCTCTGTCTCTCACTTGAGTATCTGCATTGTCATTACTAGGTATTGATGTGTCTGATAGTGTTTATAGGAAAGTAATCTTAGAGGGTTCACCATCAACAGTGATGAAAGAAAGGTGTTAACGCAGAAATAATTTGGAGTTCGATAATTTTAGTACTTTTAACATAGTATCAATTTCGTTGAGTATTGTTTACTAAAGGCAATATTGAAGATGACAGCCGTCTATCATGCTTCTTTCTACAATCCAGTTGAATTTGCCCAGATTGATCCCCTATTTCACTGTCTGCGCTGGAATTTGAGAACTAGACCTTTTTACCCCTTCTTTGGGTGTCATCGTCGATGATACATCTGTTTTCTATGGTAATATAGTACTATATTATATGCTTATGAGATCTATAACATTTATAATCAAAAGATATCAAGATCAATTGTTTACTATAGGCAATGTTTAAGACAACAGCCATCTATCCTGCTTCTTTCTACAATTCAGTTGGATTTTGTCTAGATTGATCCCTATTATGAGTTATGACTGTCAGTGGTGGAATCTGAGAACTAGACCATTTTACCCCTTCTTTGAGTATAATAGTCGGGTGATACATCTGTTTTCTATTTGTAATATAGTAATATATTGTATGCTTATGAAATCTATAATATTTATAGTTGATAGATATCAAGTTCAATTGTTTAGTCACAAATCACAATCACCATTTAACCTTGGCTATTGGGCGGGAAGAGCCTTGCATCTGCAAACTGGTCGTTTAGTTGGCATGATTATTTTAGGTTGGATCACATTATGAGTTGTTTGGTGTGTTATTTTTATTATATTAAATCATCAATCCTGACCCTAAACTATTCGTAATGCAGAGCCGCATTGATTCGCATACGTCTCCAGAGCATAATCTGGGGATTCTATTGGTAAGTCCTGTTTTGGCCCAGCATCTGCGTGTTTTGTCAACGTCAGGTTCATTTTAAGTTTTCTTAAAATTATCGATT
This sequence comes from Sedum album, assembly GCA_006409495.1. Lineage (NCBI taxonomy): Eukaryota > Viridiplantae > Streptophyta > Magnoliopsida > Saxifragales > Crassulaceae > Sedum > Sedum album. The sequence goes on from QZGG01000725.1 coordinate 5,556, forward strand.
CTGTAAATTCCGTACCAACAAGTTTGGGACATTCCAGTAAGTTTTATTAGTTGTTATGATATCAAACTCTTTTTTCTTTTTAATACTTTAAACGCTGAGCATGATTACCCGGTGAATATTAAATTTCAAAAAATCATTAAAACTCATTGCATAACAACCAGATGAAAATTTTCATATTGGTCTTTTACAGTACTTGTGGGACTTGTATCACAAAAATATCAGTCTTTGAACCTCTCACTCTCTTTGGTAATATTTCTTTAATGCATTGACATGCTCCATGTGATGCTTTTTTCTGTTTAGGTGTGGTGCCCTTATTCATAGAAGAATGAATAAATATATGAATCTCTTTAGCAATAGATTTTTAGGCAAGAATGCCTTGTTTTTATGTATAGATTCTGTTGCATTCTTTTTCACTTCATGTGTCCTAGTGTTAGTGGTTCCTTAATCTATCTTGCATGCTAGCAAACATTGAGCTACTAACAGTGTATGATGTTATAATGCTTTCAATGCAGGTCAATTTTTTTGATATGTATGGAAGAAAATTGAACACATCAGATGTCGGCGTGTCTTGCAATGTTAGAGGAACCTTTTTCTCAAAGAAAGCCAAAGGGTATGAAATATGGATTAAGGAATCTATTAGCCTAGTTACATTTTCATTGGGTCCTGTACTTAACACGTCAGTTCTAATACTTGGTGCTGTGTGGTGTTCTGTTCAGGTTTCTAAATAAAGATCGCCCCTATTTGATTTCCATCGAAGACCCACAGGTAAAGTTGGTGACATTCAATTTTAGCAGAAGTTCAAACTATGTTCTAGATTGAAACCTTAAAATTCCAACGATGTAGACTTTATACTTTACCCCCTTATACAGTACTAATAAATTGTTAACTATATTGTGTAAGCCGAGCAATAATCTACAACTAAATATGAATAAAATGTCAATGTTGTCATATTCACTTGTGGTTATATGTGATGAGCAGGCACCCGAGAATGATATTGGAAAAAACTCATATAATTATTTTCAGGTGTGTAATTACAGTCGTACCTATTTTGTTGTTTAAGCACGTGCACTCGTAACCATATCATTTATGAGTTCTTAGGGCAGATCATTGTTATTTAGGGTTTTGGTATAACTATTAGTTTCTGGGTTTTAAAACCTGTCTTTCACGGGGTGGTTTTTATCTTTCGCTTATTGTAGCTTTTGATTATGTTCTAGTTGTTGCTGCCATCATACCTTGTGTACCTTTTTGTGTTAGAAGGTGCGCGCTGATTATGGTTATGAAGTCTGAGAACACCATCACCGTGTATACTATAATAAACTGGGACTGGAACTAATTCTATACCCAATGAAAATAAACTCATTCATATCTTAGTCAAGAAATCAATGTGCTAATTCGGCAGGAAGCTACTATTTTCTTTATTTATTAGGGCTTTTTTTTTGAAATTTTACTCGATAATTTTGAGTGCAAGACCAGTGTGTTAGTATATGACCAATTATGCTTCATTGCAGATTAGATCGGCTTTTTCTAAGGCATTCTCTTCATTGACAAATGCAAAGACAATTTTAGGCCTAGGCCCTAGTAGAAGCATCTTGGTTACCATCATTCGACCAGACCGAGTCCTGCTTGAGAGGAAAGGAGGGGCAAATGGTCAGATGACATTTAAGAGTCTGCTTCCAGGAGCTGGGGAACTTGTTGAGCTAAATTCTGGAGATCCTCAATTCTTGTGTAATTGGCAGATGGATGATGCGGAAGAACCTTTACCTCGTGGAAATGGTATTGAAATCCTCAATGGTGAAACATCTGATAGAAAAAGAAAATCGCCAAGTAATTCCACCGATGACAAGAGAAAGAAGCGGAAAACTAAGTTTGAAGAGAATGGGTTGAGCAAAGAAAAAAGAGAAAGGCGCAAGGCCAGGCTGAAAGATGATGGCACTCCAACCAAAGAAAGTGGCTCGCGAAAAAGATGGAAGCGCAAACATAAAGGAAACGAAGATGGCAGTTCATCTAAGAGTAAGACTAGATAAAGGGGTTTGACATGAAACCACACATGGTAGAGATGTTGTAATACTATCTCTCAAAGAAGAGAAAATGAGGGGAAAGTCAGTCAAAATCTGCTCTAGTAGATTCAAAGCTCCATATTATTTAAGTAGCTGGTTTTGACAGTTCAAAAAAACAAGGCATAATGCCTTGCTAATTTTGTTGTATTAATTCTGTTTTAGGCATTCAAATAGTTGCCACTCTCTGAGATAATTAAGGTGTTGCTAGTTGTAGCTGCCTCTCTTACAAGTGCATATGTTGTGTTATAACGACATTAAAGACTATTTAATCATTTTATTACTTCTAAAATGTAAAGGCTGTTCGGATTCCATTGATCACTTAAAGAGGAGCTACTTATTATTTTTCATCGCTGTACATTGATCGACTTGTAAGAATAGAGATTTAGTAAAATGGTTGTTTTTTTGAAAACTGCCAAATGAAACTAATTTATTGAAAATTCAACTGATTTGTTATTTTGCAAATTTAACCGTCGTATTTTTTGCAAATTCAATTACCTGGTTCATTAAAAATTAACTCTAAGCTGAACCTTTGAACTAATCTAATCAAAGGTTAAGATTACGTCTCTATGTCTCACAAAATATTAATGTTTCTCTAGAGCCTAACTCTATTGGAGTATAGTGTAAATAAATAAATAATTTTTTAAATGCGGGAAAAAAAGAAAATATTTTTAAACTTAAAAAATTAAAAATTGAACAATAACTTTTCAAAGATATATATATTACAAAGTATTAATGATGGTGGTTCAAGCCATGCTGAGTGCATATCCGGCTTGAGTATGGGGTGTGTCCCTTCTTTCAGCGATGAAATAGTAATAATTAAAAAAAGGCAATAAAATGGTGAAATTTTAGAAAACTATAAAAATAATTTTAAAAATAAACTAATACAACCCAATGAAAATATGAAAATTTTCTGACTAACATCCAACCAAATATAATTTCACCGCTTTGATCATACTTTCTACTATCAAACTCTAATTTTATACACTAGATTATTAAATCTATAGTATTGAATGATTGATACATTATATAATTCGTATGACCAACTATTTTAATATCATGGTATCAAGAGCCACTATCGATTAGTGGGCGCATGGACAGAATTATTCGTACTGGGCTTATGTTATGAATAATTTTTTGATTGGCAAAAACATGTGGGATTGATTACTGGCGCTCAGAAGAAGCCGCCAATGAAAAGCATGATACTTATGCTGAACAATTGTCCGCTTGGCAGGTTAGCAATTCGAAGATTGTTACTTGGATCAACAATTCGATTCAGCAATCCACTGGTGTCCACTTTGCTAAGTTTGAGGCTGCTAAGGATATATGGGAGTACTTGGAGAGGTTGTATACTCAGTCTAATTTTGCAAAGCAGTATGAGTTGGAGAACAGTATACGGGCTCTTCAGCAGGATTCTATGACGATCCAGGAATTTTATTCTGCGATGACTAGCCTCTGGGATCAGCTTGCACTGACCGAATCTGCTGAGTTACGAGCTTTTGCTCCTTATATTGCTCGTCGGGAGGAACAACGATTGGTTCAGTTTTTGATGGCCTTGCGTGATGACTTTGAAGGTATCCGTGTTGATTCTATGGTGAATGAGCTCCAGGCTGAAGAGACTCGTTTAAAAGCTCGTGTTTCCAAAGCTCTTCCCGATCAAGCTGTTTTTGCTGCTCGTAAGCCTGATGATAAGAAGAACGGGCCTAGAGTTGCTAAAGATGAATGTACTTACTGCAAACAGAAAGGACATTGGAAAGCTCAGTGTCCATTGTTGTTGGCAAAAAAGCAGCAGAGTAATCAAACCCAGGGGAGTAGTCAGTCCAGGCAAGCAGCAACTCAGTCCGCAGCCGCTGTTGCCAAACCTAGTGATGTTGGAGCTCGTCCAAGTCCTGATTTGGTGCTACTTACAGAGCAGTTTCAGAAGTTCATTGCCTCGCAGTCTCATGCCATGTCAGTTTCCCCTCAGTCAGGTTTGCTATCTAGTAATAAATCAGGTACATCCTTTCCCGCTTGGATTCTTGATTCTGGTGCTTCGCGTCATATGTCACATGATACTAGCTCTTTCGTGTCTCTTTCATCTGTTTTGTCTGAATCTATTATGACTGCTGATGGCACTCCTATGCCAGTCACAGGAGTTGGTTCTATTTGCACGCCCTCTATGTCCTTTTCAAATGTCTATCATGTTCCTAACCTCACATTAAATCTTGCATCTGTTGGTCAATTGTGTGACACTGGCTTACTTGTTTCTTTCTCTCGTTCTTCTTGTTCTGTGCAGGATCCTCTTTCCAAGAAGCTGATTGGGACAGGCCGTAGGCAGGGGGGACTTTATGTGCTGGATGAGCTGAAAGTACCTGAGGTTGCAGCATCTAGTGTCGATTTATCTTCGTTTCATCTTAGTCCTTCTTCGTCTAGTTTTTACTTGTGGCATTCACGTCTAGGACATGTTTCTGGCTCACGTTTGAAGTATTTAGCTTCAACGGGGGTATTGGGAAAATTAGATTGTCATAGTATTTCTGATTGTCGTGCATGCAAGTTAGCTAAATTTTCGGCTTTGCCTTTTAATAAAAGTTCCTCCATTTCACTTTCGCCATTTGACTTGATACATTCTGATGTGTGGGGGCCTTCACCTGTTCCCACAAAAGGTGGATCCCGATATTATGTGTCATTCATTGATGATTGTACTCGTTTTTGTTGGGTTTACCTCATGAAACAACGTTCTGAATTCTTTCAAATTTATCAAAATTTCCGCACCTTAGTCAAAACTCAACATAATGCAGTCATCAAATGTTTTCGTTGTGATTTAGGAGGTGAATACACATCTGCTCGTTTTCTTGACCTTCTTGCTTCTGATGGTACTATTCGTCAAACTTCTTGCACTGACACTCCTGAACAGAATGGTGTAGCTGAGAGAAAACACAGACACGTTATGGAGACAGCTCGTTCACTTTTATTGTCTGCTTCAGTTCCAAGCTCCTTTTGGGGCGAGGCTGTCCTTACCTCTGTACATGTCATCAATAGAATTCCCTCGTCTGTCACTTCAGGTTTGTCTCCTTTTGAGAAGCTTTATGGTCGTACTCCTGATTATTCGTCGTTAAAAGTATTTGGGTGTGTCTGTTTTGTTCTTAAGCCTCACGTCGAACGCAGCAAACTCACTGCTCGTTCTGCACTTTGTGTCTTCGTTGGTTATGGTGATGGTCAGAAAGGTTATCGTTGTTATGATCCAGTTAGCCACAAACTTTATGTCTCACGTCATGTTGTCTTTCTGGAGCATATTCCGTTTTTCTCTATCCCACCTGAGTCTTCCACTACAAAAATTCCTGACCTGACTAGTATTGATCCGTTTGACTCTGCTACTGTTGATAATTCTGATATTTTAGATGTTCAGCCTCAGCATATTGAAGCTCATCCTCAGCATACTGATGCTCCTGATATTTCACCTGTTCCTACTGCCGCCCAGGATCCTCCCCGTCCTCCTCCTCGATATCCACCACGTGATCGTAAGTCAACTCAGTTACCTGATTTTGTCTATTCCACATATTCTGCTTCGTTTGTATCTTTTTTGACCTCTGTTCACCAGTTATCTGAGCCCTCTTCCTATAAAGAGGCTGTTCTTGACCCTTGTTGGCAGCAGGCAATGGATGAAGAACTCTCTGCATTAGCAAAAACAGACACTTGGGATATTGTTCCACTTCCGCCTGGCAAGCGTGCTATTGGTTCGCGCTGGGTATATAAGATCAAAACCAAATCTGATGGAAGCATTGAGCGGTACAAGGCTCGTTTAGTTGCAAAGGGTTTTGCTCAGGAGTATGGCATGGATTATGAGGAGACATTTGCCCCTGTTTCCAAACATGTTACGATTCGTACCCTTATTGCAGTTGCCTCTGTGAAGCAGTGGCCTATTTCTCAGTTGGATGTTAAGAATGCATTTCTAAATGGTGATCTTCACGAGGAGGTTTATATGACTCCTCCCCCAGGTGTTTCTCATGGTTCGGGGGAAGTTTGCAGATTGAAGAAAGCCTTATATGGATTGAAACAAGCGCCGCGTGCTTGGTTTGAAAAGTTCTCGATTGTGATTTCTTCTCTTGGATTTCGTTCTAGTCCACATGATTCGGCTTTATTTATCAGGTGCTCCTCTTCTGGTCGTACACTACTCTCTTTATATGTGGATGATATGATTATTACTGGAGATGATGTTGATGGAATTTCTGAGCTAAAGCGTCATTTGGCTGCTGCATTTGAGATGAAAGATTTGGGCCCTTTGCGTTACTTTCTGGGGATTGAAGTAGCCCACTCTCCGAGAGGCTATCTTCTTTCACAGTCTAAGTATATTGGTGATATCCTTGATCAGGCTCGTCTTTCTGATAGTCGCACTGTTGCTACTCCTATTGAGACTAATGCTCGGTATTCTTCTACTGATGGAGAACCATTATCGGATCCCACATTGTACCGTACTCTTGTTGGAAGCTTAGTGTATCTGACCATTACCAGACCAGATATTGCTTATGCTGTGCACATTGTCAGTCAGTTTGTTTCGGCCCCTACCACTATCCATTGGGCAGCTGTGCTTCGTATCCTTCGCTATCTTCGGGGGACTCAGTTTCAGGCCTTGTTATTTTCATCGACGTCTTCCTTGGAGTTGCGCGCTTATTCTGATGCTGATTGGGCTAGTGATCCTTCTGATCGCAAGTCTGTGACAGGTTTCTGTATTTTTCTTGGTGACTCTCTTATTTCCTGGAGAAGTAAGAAGCAAACAGTTGTTTCACGTTCTTCTACAGAGGCAGAGTATCGTGCCATGGCGTCTACTACTGCTGAGATTGTTTGGTTGCGCTGGTTACTTGGTGATATAGGTATTACTCTTTCGGATCCTACTCCGATGTATTGCGACAATGCAAGTGCGATCCAGATTGCTCGAAATTCGGTATACCATGAGCGTACAAAGCACATTGAGATTGATTGTCACTTGACTCGTCATCACTATCAGAATGGAACGATCACCTTGCCGTTTGTCACTTCCGCTATGCAGATTGCAGATTTGTTTACGAAGGCTCACTCTGCTGCACGTTTTCGTTTCTTGATTGGCAAACTCATGATGATTTCTGTCAGCGCATCTTGAGTTTGAGGGGAGATATTAGAGTATTAGATATTAGTCCTCATAGTTTAGCATATTTGCACATTAGCCCATTAGTTATTTGCTATAAATACTTGTATTATGCAATTTGTACGACTTATCGTTTGCATCAGTGAAACTCTAGCCTCTCTTACGAAACCAACTGTACACAACGAATGTAAACGATAAACTAAACAGAATATCATATGCGTCATAAATTGTTAATATATGGTTCAAAGAATCATCATATGTAAAACGAATATAAAAATAAACATAATCCACAAAATTGATAAGGTACAACAAAAAAAGAACAAAAATCATTTTCTCACCAAAATCTATTATTAATGTTGGTAGAGTGTATGTCGACAAAGTCTACTGCACCGTGTCGCTCTCTCTTTCCATCAAATTATTAAGCTCCTTCATTCCTAGCTTGGGTTACACATCCATCGATGGCTTCAGTGATTCAATCACGAACGCTTCTGTTTCCTATTCCTTCTTCTATTCCACTCCGTGCTCAATCTGTTCCTCCTTATTCTTCCTCTTTTGTCCCACGTTCTACCACCATACATAACACCACTAGTAGCTTCACTGCTACTCCCCGATCTCCGAGCATCCGTCGCCGTCGTTGTGCTAGTATCGCTTGCGAGGCTCAGGAGACTGCAGTTCAGGGTATAGTATTTTTTCCAAGTAAATATTAATCTGTTAGATTATTATTAATCAACGATTGAAATCATGTTTCGTAATGAGAGTTCGGATTTTTAGAGAACGAAATTTCATAAGACATAAGAACATCATCTCAACCATTGATTTTGATTTAGCTAAATGTTGTGATTTGATTAATTTATAATTAAAGTAGATGGTTCAATTTGTGAAATACACTAGCGGTTGAGAATTACGATTATCAATATCAATCGTTGGATTAATAGAAATCAACGGTTGAGATGATGTACTTCCATCTCATAAATATTTACTTGTCCTCCTAAAACCCTACTCTCGTAATGATATACAAATATATGAAAATGAAATGTTGTGATTGATTATCATTATGCCTAACCCTATCTTGTTTACATGATGCATGTTGGATTGTTTTGTTCCGGTACAGTTACATTACATTTCAGGTAGGTCCAGTTATGTCCTCACTGTCTTGAGTTAACATTTGTCTGCTTAGTTGTATTCACTGGGTGTTTCTCCTCAATAACCTGCTCTGCATTTTTGCTTGTTGAAAATATACTTGCTTTTATCATTTTTCATGCGAAATTTAGATAGAATCTCAAGGGAAAATGAAACTTAACGAAGAAAATTCGTATGAACTTTCCACCGAAGTTTCCATGGGAAAATCATTTTCACTTAAAAATCTTTCCATGATAGTTTTCACTGTAATGATCCCTTTGGATTGTTAGACTAGGCTTGAGAACTTTATTCTTGAAATAATCAATGTTTCTTATTGATTGTGAAATTTGTGTAGTGGATGAGGTGACTGATGCAACATGGAAATCACTTGTTTTGGGGAGCAACACTCCTGTTCTGGTGGAGTTTTGGGCACCATGGTGTGGCCCATGTCGTATGATTCACCCTGTTATTGATGAACTGGCCAAAGAATACACTGGCAAGCTCAAATGCTACAAACTGAACACTGACCAAAGCCCTTCAATTGCAACTGAATATGGAATCCGAAGCATCCCAACCACCATGATTTTCAAGAATGGCGAGAAGAAGGATGCTGTTGTTGGTGCAGTTCCTAAAACAACACTAATCACCAACATTGACAAGTACTTGTGAGAACATCTACTAATAAATCTATCTATGTTTAGTGCCATAAATTTTTGTATGGCCTCAAATTCCAGGAAAATCTAATGACAAAAAAGAAAGTGAAACATTCAGTCATATGAATCTTGTGACAACTGACAAGTTCTGATTCTTGCTGATTGTCTTCTGGATATTTTTTTGTGATCCTGCAAATGCTACAGTTTGGAGGTATTTAAATGCAGCACAATGTCTCTATGACAGTTTCAACTAAAAAGACAAAACAGCTCAAACTGGCATAAGCAACAATCAGTTTCTTTTATTTCAACTGTTGCTAAATGGACACATTTTCAATTCCCAGTGCCAATCATAAATGTATAAATACATCACATATAACTAATAAATCCAGTTAGCAGTCATCAGCTAAGAAAACCTGACAAAACAAACACCAAATCAAACCGGATCGAGGAAAAACAAATAACATGTCTTCCTGGATGACACATTATAGTTTCAAGTATTGCAACTTGGACACTGAACCAATCCATTCTCATTGCAATGACAGCACTCCCTTAGAAACCTATGTTCTTCATTGTATATCTTCTTACTTCCGCTGCAATTTGCGCACATAAGAAACCTTGCATCCCCACATATACAAGGGATCAACGTCGAGTCCTTAACAAGGCACCCCTCCAATAGCTTACTCAGCTCACCAGACTGCTGGAGCTGCCTCACTTGATCTGCACCTCCAACGTGCTTCGTTCCAACGAAGAGCTGTGGCACAGTAATGGCTTTCTTCTCCAACCCCAACAAATTTTGCAGCTCTTTTCGGTATTTAAGATCCATAGCGATGTCCCTTTGATCGACTGCCACTCGAAATCCATCTAAAATGGACTTAATGGCAGAACAATCTTCATATGTCTTTCGTATACCTCTCATACTAGTAATGTAGAGAACAACCTTGTCATCATTCGGTTTAAAGTCAAATGAGCTGTTGTTGATTGCAAGAATTGTATTGGGTGCAACAGATGGTGCATTATTCGGATCGTCTTGGTCAACATCTGCAAAAAAGTGGTGTGGTTGAACAAACTCATAAGTCTCCAACAGCTTGTGCAAAGATGCATTTTTAAACTGATTCCGATCCACAACATGATACTCTTCCTCATCAGGGTCATTAACCAAATCAGGAGGAAGAAGTGTAGACTTTGGGTCAACGGAAAGAAGAGATCCGTTGGCGATCGGAGGAGGGTGGAGAACAGGCGGCGTGCGATAACAAGTTGCGGAGGATGTTGAAGGATTCCTAGAGGTACTAGGCATGGGCATAGTCTCAGGGATCGAAAGAGTCGAAGGAGAACAACCCATTTTTAATTTGTTGCAAGAAGTTGCTTGAGAATTTCAGTTTGACAGGTATGTAATGTAACTATGTATGAATACCTTTCTTTGTACAACCACATGTAAATATGCCTTTATAGCTTTTCATTTTATATAGACAGGCAGATACAACTTTCCTTTCACACACGCTAAGCTGTTTACTTGCATCAAAAGTTTTTTTGATTTCAAATTATGAATTTGTGTTTTCTTCTCTATAAGCTTATAATGATATTTATAAAAAAAGTGTAGATTGGTATGTTAATTTAAAGATGGGTTGAGCAGTTCATTTTTTGAAAATAATAGGAGTTTGACAAATTTTGTGTTTAGGATTTTCAATTAATTTCATTGATTAATACGTAAATTACCAATTAGGTTTTAGAGTAAACAAAATTAATTAAAATAATTAGGTCATACGTATGGTAAGTCAACCGAAGTCAATGAAATTGATTTTTTTTGTGGATATGTCAACCAAAGTCAATGAAATTAATTCGTTAATTAGTCCGTAAATTACCAATTATGATTTTTATTAATTTTTTTTATTATAAACCTATTGAAAAAGCCATATTAAATAGTTTTTATATTTGAAGGTGGTTAAGTCAAAAAAAAATTGAAGGGGTTGTTTTGATTAAATTGTGTAATTGAAAGGGTGGTTTTATACAAAAAACTCAAATTGACATTATAAGTCAATCAAAGTCAACGGTCATAATTAACGGTTGACCTGTGAAAAAAGTTGTGTTAAACAGTTGCTACATTCATAGGTGGTTAAGTCAAAAAAAATTTTGAGGGGGTGGTTTTGTTCAAATAGTGGTATTGGACGGGTGGTTTTCGCTAAAAAACTCATTTTGATTCACACAACAACATATTACATTTCATGAAATATAATACATTTTTAAATTTTTTTAAATTTTTTTAAATTTTTTTAAATTTTTTTAAATGTTTTTAAATTTTTTTAAATTTTTTTAAATGTTTTTAAATTTTTTTAAAATTTTTTTTAATTTTTTTTAAATTTTTTTTAATTTTTTTAAATGTTTTTAAATTTTTTTAAATTTTTTAAATTTTTTAAATTTTTTTAAATTTTTTTAAATTTTTTTAAATTTTTTTAAATTTTTTTAAATTTTTTTAAATTTTTTAAATTTTTTAAATTTTTTTAAATTTTTTTAAATTTTTTAAATTTTTTAAATTTTTTTAAATTTTTTTAAATTTTTTTAAATTTTTTTAAATTTTTTTAAATTTTTTTAAATTTTTTTAAATTTTTTTTAAATTTTTTTAAATTTTTTTAAATTTTTTAAATTTTTTAAATTTTTTTCTACTGGTAACGGCAAGTGGTGGTAGAGTGCTAACGGAGCACGTTATAAAGGTGGTTTTCTGTAAATAGTCATTATAGGGGTGGTTTTCTGTAATTACCCCTATTATAAGGGTGGTTTTCTGTAATTACCCCTATTATAAGGGTGGTTTTCTGTAATTAACCCTTTAAATAATTGATTATCAAAGTACTACCAACTGCACTGTTCATGCTAGATCAGAGGCTCGTACGATAATTTAACTCTTTTATAAATGTCTACTAGCTACATGATGCTTCCATTTAATATTGATGGATGTCAATGAAGAAAATAATGCTAGAAAATACAAAAGAAAACTCATGTTTGAGAGTTTATAATTATCAATGTGGAATGGCTACCGACTGTCCGATTCAAATATAAATAATTTTTCTCCTTTTATTTCTATAAAATATGATATATTACATCACTACTTTTAAATATAACTGTTGTACTATATTAATCTAAAAGATTCAACTACGTATTAAAGATTCAACTATATATTAAAGAATAACAACTTCTCACCGCATCCGCAACTTATTTGCTTCTATTAGGTTTTATTAATGAACCGTAATTTTGTAGGAAGAGTAATAATGTCTTGCTAATCAAAGATAGTCACAATTGTAGCCTCAACATCATTACCTAGCGTTACCTAAATATTCATAAGGTAGTTTTTGACAATGAGGATATTATAATAGAGTCATTTCGTACTTAGTTGTTAAAAGGGTTTTTTAGCGAAAACCACCCGTCCAATACCACTATTTGAACAAAACCACCCCCTCAAATTTTTTTTTTGACTTAACCACCCATGAATATCAAAACTATTTAATGTGACTTTTTCAACAGGTCAACAGGTAATTATGACCGTTGACTTCGGTTGACTTATAATAAAAATTAATAAAAAAAAGTTTTTTTGCTAAAACCACCCTTCCAATACTAAAATTTAATTAAAACCACCCCTTCCAAAAATATTTGACTTTAACCATCCACAAACTATTTAATATGATGTTTTCAATAGGTTTACGTCGTTGACTTCAGTTGATTTATAATAAAAATCATAATTGGTAATTTACGTACTAATTACCAAATAATTTCATTGATTTCGGTTGACTTACCAAATCTACAAACTAATTATTCTAATTAATTTTGTTTACTCTAAAATCTAATTGATAATTTACGGACTACTCAATAAAACTAATTGAAAATCTTAAAAATAAAATTCGTCAAACTTCTTATTCCTAATTGCATTTCATGAAATTCTAGGATCGAGATCGGTGTGGTAAAGGGCTTATGTGAGATACATATGGTAGTGAGGAGTTTGACAAATTTTGTGTTTAGGATTTTCAATTAATTTCATTGATTAATCCGTAAATTACCAATTAGGTTTTAGAGTAAACAAAATTAATTAAAATAATTAGGCCGTACGTATGGTAAGTCAACCGAAGTCAATGAAATTGATTTTGTGGATATGTCAACCAAAGTCAATGAAATTAATTCGATAATTAGTCCGTAAATTACCAATTATGATTTTTATTAATTTTTTTATTATAAACCTATTGAAAAAGCCATATTAAATAGTTTTTATATTTGAAGGTGGTTAAGTCAAAAAAAATTATAGGGGTTGTTTTGATTAAATTGTGTAATTGAAAGGGTGGTTTTATACAAAAAACTCAAATTGACATTATTAGTCAACCAAAGTCAACGGTCATAATTACCGGTTGACCTGTGAAAAAAGTTGTTTTAAAGAGTTGTTTTGAGGGGGTGGTTTTGTTCAAATAGTGGTATTGGGCGGGTGATTTTCGCTAAAAAACCCTTGTTAAAATGGCGGTTTTCTGCAAAATAAGATATTATAATGGTGGTTTTCTGCAATTGTCTAAATTGAAGTTGAATACCCACGCGTCGTGTGGCGCGTATTGTACAGTTTCTAACGGAGTTAGGTCGCTGGTGGTTTTTGGTTAACGACAGCATTATAATGTACTCGTTTGGTAATTTCTTGATATCGTGGTGGTTTTCTGCAAAATGGCATATTATAATATTGGTTTACTGCAATTAACCCTATAAAATATCTTTACTAAACATATTATTTTAAGATTTCTTATTTATATTGTTGTATTCCTATTAGAATCAACTGTTAGTTATTTTTGCAACTGTTGAACGCTATACGTATGATAATGAATCAATTTTAATTTGAATTTTCTCAATATATAGTCCGTTATATTCTTTGCCACAGTAAAATTAAAATTTGTTTGTCGTGTTTGTTTTTGGAACAACTTCAACATTATGATAAATATTAAAGAAAGTCAACTGATAAATTATTCCACCTCGATATATCACATCATGAATCAAGACGTTTCAGTCCGTAATTTTGAGTAAGGTTAGTAATTGATTAAATATGAGTTTGTGAAGTTGGGTCAAACTTGATTGTTGTTCAGGAATAGGAGTGATTTCCTCCTATGTGACCTCAGTGCACATGTGTATTTGGGGTTTTAACTGTTTGTACTTTTAATTTGTATGTTTGCACATCTTGATTTACACATGTGCATTTTACTTTTTTCGCTAAAAGATATAATTCAAAAAAGTAAATTGTGAACCACTAGATAAAACCAATCCAACAGTCCGATGGAGAGGTTGTAGAGATCACAAGATATCTGAAAAGTGGCAGATATCTCTCCAGAATCTGAGTACTGAATACAAATGGGACATCTCAAGCTGCAATAAGTCCTCAATTTTCCTTGGTTGAGTTGATGTACACTGGTAAAAATTGAATTCTTCTTATACTTGACCTTAAAACTGAGGTTGGTTTTACAATCTTTGAGTTTTTCTAAAAACATGGAAAATGATTTTACATAGAAATCAAGTATTCCAAGAACGAAACAAATCAAGGGTCGAGATTTAAGCCAGCTGTACAGGTGAATGCATACTGCAAAATAAAAACTAACAAGAAAAAATTGATGCATGTTGTTGCCCAATGAATAAACGTGCTCTAGCTATAATTCATCTTTGTAAACTGCAAGTAGTTCCCCCCACCACGCTTTTACTAAACCAAGTAACGTTGTTTATATCTGTATAGCTAGGACTCACTTCTGTCCTGCATCTAAATCCATCTTCGCCATCTTTTTCATCATAGAAAACGTGCAAGTGCTACTCAGAATATACAGAAAAAACTGGATCGGACCGGGTGCCGACGTTTACCTTTCATTTGATTTCAAACAACTTGGAACTTTTGGACTATAAATTTACTACTAATCTAGTGCAGAAATTGAAACATATTTATTTAAACAAAAAACTGCGAGCACCATCATGCAAACTGCAGTTCTTTGTGACCCCCAGTGCACACATGCATTAATTTTTTTCGTTATTTGCACTTTTCACTTAACTATTTGCATTTTTTAACTTTCCTTGTGCATCTTGACTTTTCTTCTAAAGGATAAAAAATATTAAAAAATGTGATTTGTTGATTGTTAGATCTAACAGTCAGATGGAGGATTCCACCTCGATATATTACATCATGAATCAAGACGTGTCAATCCCTAATTTTGAGAGAGGTTAATAACTGATTATATATGAGTCTGCAAATTTGTCACAAATACTCTCATCATAGGTGAAGTTGGTTCAAACTTGATTGTTGTTTAGGAATAGGAGTGAGTTCCTATATGATCCCAATGCACATGTATATTTGGGGTTTCAATTGTTTGTACTTTTAATTTGCATATTTGCACATTTTGAAGTGCACATGTGCATTTTACTTTTTTCGCTAAAAGAAAATTCAAAAAAGTAAATTGTGAACTGATGCAAAGTGAATGACACGGTGTCATCTGGCAGATCATCTCGGAGTCTGATTGGGTCGTGTAATATCTTGTTTTAAAGAGAACGAGGTCACGGTTAAAACTCAGTAGCTTTGCTACTGAATAATGCGTTTTTGAACCCATCCGAAGTGTTTTACTATTTTATTTCGAATTTTTAGTATTTTTAGGATAATATTAGATAAGTTTCTATTTTAGTTTAGATAAGTTTCTTTATTTTGATAAGGATTAGAGATTCTGTTAGATTTAGATATTCTAATAGATTTAGATAATCTATTTTCCTAATTTGTAGGTTTTGTTTGCTATATAAAAAAATCAAGAAAGTAGAGAAATTGGTTGATCAAAGTTAAATAAAAATTAGAGTTTTCTTTATTGTGTTTGTAGTTCAGCCTGCGGGCTTGAATTCAAACTTTATTACTCATCGTGCCCACACGCGTTGCATCAGAGAGGTATCAAAGCCAGGTTGTTCCTGCACAGATGTCTCCTAGACAACGGCGTGCGCTCATAGAAGAGATGGGCCTTGAAGGGGAGAATCGGAGGATGAACGCATTTATGATTTGATGAGGGATAACGCCGAGTTGCGTCGGCAGTTGACTATTGTGACTTTTCAGATGGATGAATTTTTAGCTAAATTTGATAACAGTGTGGCTGATCATAGTGAAGGAGCCATCCCATTCGGAGTTACTCAACAGTGTGGCTCCTATTGTGTTTGGTTCAGCCTGCGGGCTGAATTCAAACTTAATCATTCATCATGCCCACACGCACTGCATCAGAACAAGTAGATCAAATCGATCCAACAGTACGATGAAGAGGTTATAGAGATCACGGGATATTTGCAAACATGAAAAAATGATTTTTACATAGAAATCAAGTTTTCCAAGAGTGAAACAAATCATGGATCGAGATTTAAGCCGTCCAACTGTACACGTGAATACATATTTCCAAATAAAAGCTAACCAGAAGAAATCGATGCATGTTGTTGCTCAATGAATAAACGTGCACTAGCTATAAATCATCTTAGCAAACTGCAACTAGTTCCCCCCACCACGCTTTTACTATACAAAGTAACTTTGTTTATCATCATAAATCCATCTTCGCCGTCTTTTTCATCATAGAAAACGTGCAAGTGCTACTCAGAATATACAGCAAAAACTGGTTCGTACCGGGGCGCCGGACGTTTAAATTTCACTTCATTTCAACCAACTTATTTGGAACTTTATGCATCAGATGTTTAGCCGCCTGCATAATTTAACTCATTGCTAATTTTGTACAAAATTGCATAAAAAGTCAACACTGGGAGTTGGGATCTTTCACTATAAATATAGATGTTGTGTGTAAAGGATTAACACATCAAGCAACATTCTTAGCTCCAAATTAAATCAACTCTGTTAGTGAAAAAAGATTTGCTAGTAGTCAGGAAATATGGTTTCCTCACCTGAGCTTCCCGTTATCAATTTGTCCGACATTGGGAGTACCGATAAAAACTCACCGTCTTGGACTCTCAGGTGCCAACAAGTTACAAATGCACTTGAAGAACATGGATGTTTTATTGTTGTTTACGACCAAGTTGTTCTACAACTCCGAGAAAAGGTCCTTGACGTTCTCAAGGATTTGTTCGAACTTCCTGTCGAGAAAAAGGTCAAGAAAACAACAAAGGAGGCTCACCATGAGCGCCTTGAGTTGGACTATGTTAACTCTTATTATGAGAGTATGAGAATTCTGAGTGCAACTCAGCCAGAGAATGTCAAGACTTTCAGCAACTTGATGTGGCCTTCCGGAAATGATCATTTTTTGTAAGCACTAAACTGAATTTTATGATCCTCTTCTTCATTTTTGTTCTATGATTGTCATAATGATTATTACATTTATGCAGCGAGGCCGTGAATTCATACACGGAGCAAGTTGCGGAACTAGACCGTTTGATTGTTAAAATGGTGTCACATAGCTATGGAAATGAGGATTTTTATGAGTCATCGTACAAAGGTTCGACGGATTATTTACTAAGATTCATCAAGTATGCAGGACCGTCAGTGACGACTCCCCATGCGGATAAGAACTTCTTGACCATCCTATCTCAAAAAGAGAACAAGGGTTTGGAGCTGCTAACTAAGGATGGTGAGAAGTGGATCAACTATGTTCCATATCCCACTTCTTTCAT
This sequence comes from Sedum album, assembly GCA_006409495.1. NCBI lineage: Eukaryota > Viridiplantae > Streptophyta > Magnoliopsida > Saxifragales > Crassulaceae > Sedum > Sedum album. The sequence goes on from QZGG01000725.1 coordinate 23,105, forward strand.
TGTCATGGCCGGCATCGGCGCCAAGGTTTGAAAAAAAATTTCTTTTTAAGTATTTACTTGTCATTTACGCGCCGTCTCGAAATATTTCTAGCTTCCATTATTTACTTTCTATGAAAATATGAAGAGTCAGTCTCTCTCAATTTTGTCAGACATGGAGCGGAGATAAGATCCATGCCGTGGTGCACCGAGGAACTTCGCGTGATCCGATTTCTGTGAGATTCTCTGTGGGGCTGTTTTCAACGAACAAGGGTGTAATTGGGATGACTCAGGACATGATCGACTGATCTGGTTTCATCAAATACATCAAGCTATTAAGTGTCAACAACCAGCTCTGCTTCTAAAGATGTTTATGATTTCAGTCTCCTATTTCGTTTGAATAATTACAATATGTGCAATGCGTGTACGTGTGAGTGTACATAAGTGAAGTGTATGATGGAACTCTATGATCAGAGTTCATGATTGGTCTTCATGATTGAAGTTCATGATTGAACTTCTTCATGATTGAGTCTTGTACTATAAATAAAGAGCTTCGGTATAGCATAGCCTCAAGCTAAGTTTATGAGTGAAGTGTGAGAGAAACTAATCTTGTAACATATTTTCCTACTTATCAATAAAAGCTTCCCTCTTTTTCTTTGCACATTATCTTCTACCCTTGATCCTGAACAACCTTCTACGTGATTGTACCCACTGTGTATCTTTAATTTCACTTGAATACGGCCACAAGTGTCTGTACTACAAGTCTTTTGTTTATCTTTTATGTAACATATGTTTTTTCAATTTCAGTATTCCCTCTCATCACGTGTTATTCTACTTTACTCTCATATTATAAAATTTTGTTTCACGTAATTTAACATTCATTTAATGAGGAAAAGGTTCAAGCCAATAAATTAATGTGGCAAAGGTACATCATTTCAACTATTGATTTTTATTAATCAAACAACTGATATTGATAACCAACCGTCAATCACTAATAGCCTAATGTTTTGCTATAAAAATACAATGTCTCCCTTGCTCTTAACCCCATTTAATAACTGTTAAATAATAAACAAGTCGATTGATAAACTGTCTCACACTAATATGTTAAGAAATATGTTCAAAAATTTATTGGTAATTAACGGATGAAATTGTATCCCACAAAAATATTGCACCACGTCATTGCATTTTTCATTTCATTTCACATGCAAAATATGTGCAACTCAAGTGTCTCATTGATTTGTTGACACAATATAGTGCATTGATAAAATGCAATCAACGGATGCAAAGTGGGATTCACGAGTCCACCAAAAAGACGTGATACAATATCTCTCTATATATACGGTTAGGTTTTTGTAAAATAAAAAAGTTTTGCGCGACTTTTGACAAGATCTTAGCTGTTGATTTTGATAATTTAGCGGTTGAGATTTATTTTTTAAATATTATACTAGGGGAAAGATTTGTGCAAAACAGGGGGCGGTTCAGAATATTATCTTTAAATATCATCCGTTAGATTAACAAATTGGACAGATGGGATAATGTCTTGTTGTTTCATAATTATTTATATGTCTCACCTAATCTTTACTTTATATATATATGGATAGGATTAGGGAAGGACGATAAGTATCGTATGAAGGGAGGGAATGATCTTAACGATTCATTTGATTAATCTGACGTTTGAGATTAAATTTGATATTTAATTAATTGACGACTGGATTTTAAAAAAACATCGGCGGTTGGATTTGATAGTGATATGCGTTTAGGCGAGTATACGAATACTTATCCTATCCCGCAATGTCAAACAAATTTATATGTTCCAAGGGCAACCCAGGATCGAGTTCCAAGAGAAAAGCCTAGACCTTGTTTCCTATCTATAATCACCAATGTCAGTCTTTGAAAGATGGAGATTTTTAATTGGTTTTCAGTAAGCTATCTAATTCTAATAAACATAAATAAAATGCAGCAAGAATCATACGTCAATCCTAGGTTACGAGATAATAATGCAATGGATATAATGCAAGCATATGAATTCATGAATGATAGGTTCCTTAGGGTTATTGTGTTGCGCATTCTAGATTCAACTCTCGTTCCTTCTATTGAATAGATGCAACACTTAAGTATGATTCTCAAACTCTCGCTCTATTGAATCGTGTTTAGAACTTGAATTTCATAGTATCAATCTCTCGGTCTATTGATCGGTAATTCAAGTCCACAATAATGTTAACCTAAGCAAATTTGTGTTTGTCACTCTCGCACATGAAACACTGCCCTAAACGAATAATACTGAATCCTAAACCTCCTAAGTTCAACTCTTGTTCCTTCCTTGTGCATCTAAAAATTCAAAACATAGCATAGGGAAACAACCAAACATATGAAACAAATATTTCATTATGCATCGTAAAAATTCAGTTTTGCATTACAACCAAACCTACGAAATCCATGAGGATTCCTACTACAATAAAACTACTCACTCATGATGAGTTTACAACTGGTCATGGTAGGTTTTGAAAGTATGTGCAAACAATAAAAAGAAATAAAATTAGAACAAAGATAGGGTAGAAGTTCCAGACTTTGGTGTGGAATTCCTCGGTGCTTCCTCAAGCTTCTTTTCATCAAAACCCTTGGAGCAGCCCTGAAGAACCTTCCAAAAACCATATAGAACAGGGAAAATACCAACCTTAGACAGGCAACTCTAGCTTCAGAAAATAAAGAGACAAGTATTCTCGCAAGCACAAGGCTGTTGAATCTAGAGACATGAATGATGAGCTTGAGGATCAAATTCAACGTAGGGAGTGCAGAGGATATGGACATATTCAGAGGGAGTATCCTAAATATCTGAGGAAGAAGAAATCAATGCTTGCTAGCTCTAGTGATTCTGAGTCAGAGCAGTCTAAGAAAGTTTGCTTTAGCCACAGAAATTAATGAAGCTGCAAATGAGCTAGTCATAGATGATAAAGTACATTGTCCTAGTAACGCTATCTTAAATCTAGATGCCAGTTTAAGCGATACTGATAGTTCATGTGACGGAGAGCCCTCTGAAGAATTGATTGTTGAGAAGCTCAATTAGCTATACAAGATGTGGGAGCTAGTAGTGAAGACCAATTCAAAGTTGGACATATTAGCTAAAGCATTGAAGGATGAAAAGCTAGAACTGATCCAGACTATGACAGACCTTGAAGAGAAGCTGAAGCAGGGGAAGGAAGAACATAGTGCGACTAGAGCAGAACTAGGTCGAGTTCAGAAATATGTGAGCATGATGAGAAAAGGAACCAAGGACTTGGATAACGTCTTAGCTTCACAGAGATTTGGTCTAGAGAAACCAAGACTTGGTTATGATGTTCAAGACACAACCAATGTTATGAAGTTTGTCCCAGCCACTACCTGTGACAAGACTCAGCAACCTGTGACAGGCACAAAAAAACAGTCAGAGAAGCTGAAGAACAAGAACCCCCATGCTTGTTATTACTGTCATAAGCTAGCTAGGACACATTCGAAGAAAGTGCCCAGAATTTGTGAAGTCCTACAAGAGAACTATTGCTTCACCTGCACTCTAATATTAGCACAAATAACATGTTGTCCAGTCACAGCCTAATTAGCATTATGTGAAGCAACAGTTTCATGGTCAACAACCTAAAGCAAGACAGAGGTATTCTACCCTATGAGCATCAATTTAGGGGGAGAGATGTTGTTGCTATGACACAGCTAGACCTTTTTAAGGTGTATATGAACTTAGCTGATCGGCAATAGAGCACCCAGCTGTCACTAAGCAACAAGTTCAGATATGCTGTGACAGGTTGGTGGAAAAGAAAGTTGTCTTGGTCAAGAAGATTGACTCAGAGAAGCGTGTGATAGGGACTCTAGTATCAAACAGAATGAAGATTGATATTGAGGAGTAAGCTACTCAATTCTGATCAAGCGACCATGTCAAAGATAGGGGGAGTCAAAGACAGCTACGACTGCATAAGCCAAAAGGTAAAGCTCAATTATGCTCTTGTCAATTTTATATCAAAAAAAGGGGGAGTAAATGTATGACTAGCATAACATCTGTTTAGCGTCTATCTTGAACTTAGCATAGATTTAGTTTTTGCCAAAAAATGACAAGGGGGAGACTGTTGTTCTATAGTATATCATGTTTGGCAAAATGTAAGGACGCTGTTATAGATGGAGATTATAGACAAGCTGTGACAGGGCATGCAGATGATGCTCAGATAGAATACTACGAAAGGACAGCCAGCTGATGCACAAAAAGACAAAAAGAGTGATCACATAAGAAGATCAAAGATGCTACGCTGAGACAGGAACATACATGCAGATAGATTGTGTTGTGTAGAAGAAGACAGGCAGGCTGTGTCTACGACTGGCAAACTGTGCCCGTGCTACAAGATAGTTGCAGATTTTCTAATTGGTTTAGGAAGTCCAAAGCTTTCTAGGATTTCTAATTGGTGTGGATTAGAAATCAAAATGTTGATGATATATTTCCTAAAAGGAAATATTAGTCGAAGATTATGAAGAGAAGGAAATCTTGATAAGGATGAATTTAAGAAATAGTTTCCTAAAGCTAATCAGGAGCAATTATCAAATCATACAAGTTCAACAAAGACTCATCATTCCCAGCACTATATATATGGATGAAGCCTTGAAGAAAAGAGCATACATCACCGAGTCAAAGCAAAAATCATACAAAACCCTACGTCAAGAAGCACTCGGGAGAGGCTTATATATTCAGGTTACTCGGGAGAGGATCAAGATATGTCTTTTGAGAGATTGACATAAGCGAATTAAAGAGAGATCTTCACCTATGGGGACTTAGGCCGCAAATTCAAGTGAGTTGTAGTCTAGGTCGGACAAGAGGGATTCTTGTGTGCGTTGTACTAACTCTTTTAGTGAATTGCGTTTTCGCTGAGTTCGGGAGAACTCCCCACATTACGGACGTTTGGTTCCTAAAGTGGGTTAACAAACCTCGTGTGTCTTTACTTTATCGTATATGCTGAAACTGTGATAAACTGTCATAGATTGTACTAAGAAAACTGCACTTAAACTGTCATAGACTGCACTAAGTTATAACAGAAATATGTGACAGAGTGAGTAGCGTATAGGGACAAGTATATTCGTGAAAACAGGATTTCAATTAGGTTTTCAACCTAGTTGTTTATCCTTTGAATTTTTTTGACTTCTTAACTTCTAGGGTTTCTTCTTATATATACGCTTCTTTGTTTTGATCTACGAAGGTTTCCACTTATATGTTTATGTATTTGATGGTTTCTACTTTTTTATTTTGACTTATTAGGACTTTGATATGTTTGATAATGCTTCTCACGATTGCTACTTCTTTTGTTTACGATAGTGATAATTATTTTATTTTAGTTTGGTTTTTGAGGGTTTTGACTCATTTATTTGTGCGTTGAGGGCTTTGTACAATGTTCTCTCTCATGCTCATGCTTAATTTTTCTTTGTTTCTTCTCTCCTTTTCGTCTTATTCATGCAAGAATTTGTCTTATTTTATTTTTTACATGTCCTCATTCTCTTTCGCTCGACTTGTTCCTTTCAAGGATTTTTCTTTTATTGTTCGTTTGAATTTGTAACTCTGCTTTTATATTGATTGAAAGCTTTGCATCTTTAGTAAACATATTATTTTAAGATTTCTTATTAATATTGCAGTCTTCCTGTTAGAATCAATTGTTAGTTATTTTTGCAATCTTGGACGCTATATGTATGATAATGAATCAATTTTAATATGAATTTTCTCAATATATAGTCCGTTATATTCTTTGCCACAATAAAATCTAAAATTTGTTTGTCTTGTTTGTTTTTGGCACAATTTCAACATTATGATAAATATTAAAGAAAGTCAACTGATAAATTAATCCACCTTGATATATTACATCATGAATCAAGACGTGTCAGTCCGTAATTTTGAGTGAGGTTAGTAACTGATTATATATGAGTTTGCAAATTTGTCACAAATACTCTCATCATAAGTGAAGTTGGTTCAGACTTGATTGTTGTTCGGTAATAGGAGTGAGCACATGTATATTTGGGGTTTCAACTTTTTGTACTTTTAATTTGCCTGTCTGCACATTTTGAATTGCACATGTGCATTTTACTTTTTTCGCTAAAAGATAAAAATCAAAAAGTAAATTGTGAACCACTAGATAAAATCAATCCAACGGTCCGATGGAGGGTTCGAGGATCACAAGATATCTGGAAAGTGGCAGATGATCCAATCCCTCAGGAATCGAGTATTGAATACAAAATTGACATCTCAAGCTACAATAAGTCCTCAATTTTCCTTGGTTGAGGTTGATGTATATTGGTAAAAATTGAAGTCTTCTTATACTTGACCTTAAAACTGAGGTTGGTTTTACAATCTTCGTTCCTTGGCTAGTTTTCTCTAAAACCATGGAAACAATTATTTTTACATAGAAATCAAGTTTTCCAAGAAGGAAACAAATCAAGGGTCGAGTTTTAAGCCGTCCAGCTTTACAGGTGAATGGAGACTTCCAAATAGAAGCTAACCAGAAGAAACTGATGCATGTTGTTGCTCAATGAATAAACGTGCACTAGCTATAATTCATCTTAGCAAACTGCAAGTAGTTCCCCCCACCACACTTTACAAAGTAACGTTGTTTATCATCATAAATCCTTCTTCGCCATCTTTTTCATCATAGAAAACGAGCAACTGCTATTCCTTATATACAGCAAAAAGCTGGATCCGACCGGGCGCCGGACGTTTACTTTCCACTTGATTTCAACAAACTTATTTGGACTTTTTGGATTATAAATTGACCGATCTCGTGCTAAACATAGTTATTTAAATTGAAAACTGTGAGCATCATCATGCGAAGTGCAGTTTCCTTGCGACCCCAGTGGACGCACATATTAATTTTTTTCGTTATTTGCGCTTTTGACTTAACTATTTGTACATTTTAATTTTGTTTGTGCATCTTATTTTTTTTGCTAGAAGTCTCAAATGAGCCCCACTCCCATCGTGCAAGCATAACTCTTTGCATTTGTTTGTTGTATTTTTCTCTTGAAATAAATTCATTGGTTACATTAAAATTTTGTTTCACACCAATGGGTTTCCTTTTTTAATATGTTGGTCATATTAAAATGGAGTTATTTCTTTGGTTCGATGATTACCCATTGGAACATCAGATGTTAGCAGCCTTCATTATTTTCACTCATGTGCTAATCTTGTACAAATTGCATAAAAGTCAACACCGGGAGTTGGGATCGTTCACTATAAATATAGATGTTGTGTGTAAAGGATATTCACATCAAGCAACATTCTTAGTTCCAAACTAAATCAACTGTGTTAGTAAAGAAAGATTTGCTAGTAGTCAAGAAATATGGTTTCCTCACCTGAGCTTCCCGTTATCAATTTGTCCGACATTGGGAGTATCGATAAAAACTCACCGTCTTGGACTCTCAGGTGCCAACAGGTTACAAATGATCACATAAGAAGATCAAAGATGCTACGCTGAGACAGGAACATACATGCAGATAGATTGTGTTGTGTAGAAGAAGACAGGCAGGCTGTGTCTACGACTGGCAAACTGTGCCCGTGCTACAAGATAGTTGCAGATTTTCTAATTGGTTTAGGAAGTCCAAAGCTTTCTAGGATTTCTAATTGGTGTGGATTAGAAATCAAAATGTTGATGATATATTTCCTAAAAGGAAATATTAGTCGAAGATTATGAAGAGAAGGAAATCTTGATAAGGATGAATTTAAGAAATAGTTTCCTAAAGCTAATCAGGAGCAATTATCAAATCATACAAGTTCAACAAAGACTCATCATTCCCAGCACTATATATATGGATGAAGCCTTGAAGAAAAGAGCATACATCCACCGAGTCAAAGCAAAAATCATACAAACACCCTACGTCAAGAAAGCACTCGGGAGAGGCTTATATATTCAGGTTACTCGGGAGAGGATCAAGATATGTCTTTTGAGAGATTGACATAAGCGAATTAAAAGAGAGATCTTCACCTATGGGGACTTAGGCCGCAAATTCAAGTGAGTTGTAGTCTAGGTCGGACAAGAGGGATTCTTGTGTGCGTTGTACTAACTCTTTTAGTGAATTGCGTTTTCGCTGAGTTCGGGAGAACTCCCCACATTACGGACGTTTGGTTCCTAAAGTGGGTTAACAAACCTCGTGTGTCTTTACTTTATCGTATATGCTGAAACTGTGATAAACTGTCATAGATTGTACTAAGAAAACTGCACTTAAACTGTCATAGACTGCACTAAGTTATAACAGAAATATGTGACAGAGTGAGTAGCGTATAGGGACAAGTATATTCGTGAAAACAGGATTTCAATTAGGTTTTCAACCTAGTTGTTTATCCTTTGAATTTTTTTGACTTCTTAACTTCTAGGGTTTCTTCTTATATATACGCTTCTTTGTTTTGATCTACGAAGGTTTCCACTTATATGTTTATGTATTTGATGGTTTCTACTTTTTTTTTTGACTTATTAGGACTTTGATATGTTTGATAATGCTTCTCACGATTGCTACTTCTTTTGTTTACGATAATAATTATTTTATTTTAGTTTGGTTTTTGAGGGGACTCATTTATTTGTGCGTGAGGCTTTGTACAATGTTCTCTCTCATGCTCATGCAATTTTTCTTTGTTTCTTCTCTCCTTTTCGTCTTATTCATGCAAGAATTTGTCTTATTTTATTTTTTACATGTCCTCATTCTCTTTCGCTCGACTTGTTCCTTTCAAGGATTTTTCTTTTATTGTTCGTTTGAATTTTGTAACTCTGCTTTTATATGATTGAAAGCTTTGCATCTTTAGTAAACATATTATTTTAAGATTTCTTATTAATATTGCAGTCTTCCTGTTAGAATCAATTGTTAGTTATTTTTGCAATCTTGGACGCTATATGTATGATAATGAATCAATTTTAATATGAATTTTCTCAATATATAGTCCGTTATATTCTTTGCACAATAAAATCTAAAATTTGTTTGTCTTGTTTGTTTTTGGCACAATTTCAAACATTATGATAAAATATTAAAGAAAGTCAACTGATAAATTAATCCACCTTGATATATTACATCATGAATCAAGACGTGTCAGTCCGTAATTTTGAGTGAGGTTAGTAACTGATTATATATGAGTTTGCAAATTTGTCACAAATACTCTCATCATAAGTGAAGTTGGTTTCAGACTTGATTGTTGTTCGGTAATAGGAGTGAGCACATGTATATTTGGGGTTTCAACTTTTGTACTTTTAATTTGCCTGTCTGCACATTTTGAATTGCACATGTGCATTTTACTTTTTTCGCTAAAAGATAAAAATCAAAAAGTAAATTGTGAACCACTAGATAAAATCAATCCAACGGTCCGATGGAGGGTTCGAGGATCACAAGATATCTGGAAAGTGGCAGATGATCCAATCCCTCAGGAATCGAGTATTGAATACAAAAATTGACATCTCAAGCTACAATAAGTCCTCATTTTCCTTGGTTGAGGTTGATGTATATTGGTAAAAATTGAAGTCTTCTTATACTTGACCTTAAAACTGAGGTTGGTTTTACAATCTTCGTTCCTTGGCTAGTTTTCTCTAAAACCATGGAAACAATTATTTTTACATAGAAATCAAGTTTTCCAAGAAGGAAACAAATCAAGGGTCGAGTTTTAAGCCGTCCAGCTTTACAGGTGAATGGAGACTTCCAAATAGAAGCTAACCAGAAGAAACTGATGCATGTTGTTGCTCAATGAATAAACGTGCACTAGCTATAATTCATCTTAGCAAACTGCAAGTAGTTCCCCCCACCACACTTTACTATACAAAGTAACGTTGTTTATCATCATAAATCCTTCTTCGCCATCTTTTTCATCATAGAAAACGAGCAACTGCTATTCCTTATATACAGCAAAAAGCTGGATCCGACCGGGCGCCGGACGTTTACTTTCCACTTGATTTCAACAAACTTATTTGGACTTTTTGGATTATAAATTGACCGATCTCGTGCTAAACATAGTTATTTAAATTGAAAACTGTGAGCATCATCATGCGAAGTGCAGTTTCCTTGCGACCCCAGTGGACGCACATATTAATTTTTTTCGTTATTTCGCTTTTGACTTAACTATTTGTACATTTTAATTTTGTTTGTGCATCTTATTTTTTTTGCTAAGTCTCAAATGAGCCCCACTCCCATCGTGCAAGCATAACTCTTGCATTTGTTTGTTTGTATTTTCTCTTGAATAAATATTATTGGTACATCTAAATTTTTGTTTCACACCAATGGTTTCCTTTTTTGATATGTTGGTCATTTTAAAATGGAGTTATTTCTTTGGTTCGATGATTACCCATTGGAACATCAGATGTTAGCAGCCTGCATTATTTTCACTCATGTGCTAATCTTGTACAAATTGCATAAAAGTCAACACCGGGAGTTGGGATCGTTCACTATAAATATAGATGTTGTGTGTAAAGGATATTCACATCAAGCAACATTCTTAGTTCCAAACTAAATCAACTGTGTTAGTAAAGAAAGATTTGCTAGTAGTCAAGAAATATGGTTTCCTCACCTGAGCTTCCCGTTATCAATTTGTCCGACATTGGGAGTATCGATGAAAACTCACCGTCTTGGACTCTCAGGTGCCAACAAGTTACAAATGCACTTGAAGAACATGGATGTTTTATTGTTGTTTACGACCAAGTTGTTCTACAACTCCGAGAAAAGGTCCTTGACGTTCTCAAGGATTTGTTCGAACTTCCTGTCGAGAAAAAGGTCAAGAAAACAACAAAGGAGGCTCACCATGAGCGCCTTGAGTTGGACTATGTTAACTCTTATTATGAGAGTATGAGAATTCTGAGTGCAACTCAGCCAGAGAATGTCAAGACTTTCAGCAACTTGATGTGGCCTTCCGGAAATGATCATTTTTTGTAAGCACTAACTTGAATTTTATGATCCTCTTCTTCATTTTTGTTCAATGATTGTCATAATAATTATTACATGTATGCAGCGAGGCCGTGAATTCATACACGGAGCAAGTTGCGGAACTAGACCGTTTGATTGTTAAAATGGTGTCACATAGCTATGGAAATGAGGATTTTTATGAGTCATCGTACAAAGGTTCGACGGATTATTTACTAAGATTCATCAAGTATGCAGGACCGTCAGTGACGACTCCCCATGCGGATAAGAACTTCTTGACCATCCTATCTCAAAAAGAGAACAAGGGTTTGGAGCTGCTAACTAAGGATGGTGAGAAGTGGATCAACTATGTTCCATATCCCACTTCTTTCATTGTCATGGCCGGCATCGGCGCCAAGGTTTGAAAATTTTTTTTTTTAAGGATTTACTTGTCATTTACACGCCGTCTCGAATATTTCTAGCTTCCATTATTTACTTTCTATGAAAATATGAAGAGTCAGTCTCTCTCAATTTTGTCAGACATGGAGCGGAGATAAGATCCATGCCGTGGTGCACCGAGGAACTTCGCGTGATCCGATTTCTGTGAGATTCTCTGTGGGGCTGTTTTCAACCAACAAGGGTGTAACTGGGATGACTCAAGACATGATCGACTAATTTGGTTTCATCAAATACATCAAGCTATTGAATGTCCACAGCCAGCTCTGCTTCTTATGATTTTTATGATTTCAGTGTTCTGTTTTATTTGAATAATGACGTGAGTGTCTGTACTGCAAGTCTTTTGTTTATCTTTTACGTAACACGTGCTTTTTTCTGTTTCAGTATTCCATCTCAACACATGTTATTCTCCTTTGCTCTCATATTATGAAATTTAGTTTCACGTAATTAACATTCATTTAATAAGTAAAAGGCACAAGGAGGACCAAAGAATTAACATGAGACGGATGAACATCATTTCAACCATTAATTGCTATTAATTCAACAGTTGATATCGATAGCCGTCAATCACCAACTGCTTCGTGTTGTTTTCTAATTCATTTTAATTAAAAATCAATTAATGTCATCCTTCGCGGACGCACGAGTCACCTCGCGCGACCGCTCGCGGGTACCAGTATCTTCATACACACTCGAAGATTCTGTGGCAAGCAACTCCTGCTCATCCAGTACCATTAAATCAAACTCCTGCGCCGGTGGTACGGGACCAGAGAGGTAATGCTTGAGCCTTTGACCATTGACCTTGAAGCAGTGATGATCATTCTCGCCTTCTATTTCCACCACCCCATGCGCAAAAACCATCCTAACAATGTATGGTCCGGTCCATCTACTACGTAATTTCCCTGGCATTATCTTCAAACGGGATGAGAACAATAACACTTTATAACCAACATTGAAAGAACGACGCAATATGAACTTATCGTGATATAATTTCATGCGCAGTTTGTAGTCGCGCGTGCTGTCATATGCTTCTGCGCGCAGTTCGTCAAGTTTGTTCAAATCCAACTTCCTTTCACACAGCACTATCTAGGTCCAAATTGCATGTTCTTAATGCCCAGTAGGCCTTGTGTTCTAATTCGACTGGAAGATGACACGCCTTCCCATAAACTAGTCGGAAAGGAGAAGTACCGATTGGTTTTTTAAAAGCTGTCCGATATGCCCATAACGCGTCATCCAGACGAAGGCTCCAGTCCTTGCGCGTTGGCTTTACCATCTTCTCAAGTATCCGCTTAATTTCTCTGTTGGAGATCTCAGCCTGGCCGTTTGTTTGTGGGTGATATGCCGTGGACGTTCTATGTTGGACCCCGTAATGTTTGAGTACCTGTGCTACCATCCTGTTACAAAAATGAGTTCCTTGGTCACTAATCAATGCCTTTGGTACACCATAACGACAAAAAACGTTAGTGCGTAAAAAGTCAGTAACAGATTTTGCATCATCTTTCCTTATAGGCTTCGCCTCGACCCATTTACGGCTACAAGAATGTACTCAAACCCAAATGAAGGAGGGAAAGGACCCATGAAATCGATCCACCATAAATCGAATACCTCGTCCACCATGATGGGCATCTGAGGCATCTCGTTGCGCGCGGATATATTACCCGCGCGCTGACATCTGTCACAACTCTTACAATGTGCATACGAATCCCTAAACAAATGTGGCCAATAGAATCCTGAATCTAGGATTTTCCTACTAGTTCGTTTAGGTCCAAAGTGACCACCACATGCATGTTCATGGCAAAAAGTAAGGACCGCTTCCATTTTATGATCTGGTATGCAACGCCTAAGTATCTGATCAGGACCTATTCTAAACAAGTAAGGGTCATCCCACAAGTACATTCGGGCATCATGTTTTAAACGTAACTTCTACGGCTTTGTAAACGAGGGTGGAAACGTACCAGTGACCAGGTAGTTCACAATGTGAGCATACTATGGTACCTTACCCTGTATTGTCATTAGGTGCTCGTCCGGAAAGGTTTCCGTGATGATTCCCTGATCCTCTTCTTTTACGATTCGACTCAAGTGGTCTGCCACCGTTTGTCTGATCCCTTTTTGTCCTTGATTTCAATGTCAAATTCCTGCAAAAGTAATAACCAACGCATTAGTCTCGGTTTAGTTTCCTTCTTGACATCAAGTACCTCAGCGCCGCATGATCCGTAAAAATAATGACTCTGGCTCCCAATATATAAGCACGGAATTTCTTTAGGACAAAAACAATGGCTAAAAGCTCTTTCTCAGTGGTAGTGTAATTCCTCTGCGCTGGGTCCAGTGTGCGCGATGCATAGTAGATCGCGTGAGGCTTTTTGTATTTGCACTGACCAAGTACCGCGCCAACAGCATAGTCGCTCGCGTCGCACATCAGTTCAAATGGCAGGTTTCAGTCTGGCGCTTGCATTACTGGCGCGCTAGTTAATGCGCATTTCAGCGCGTCAAACGCTGCGCGACAAGCATCTGCGAAATCAAATAGTACATCATTCTGCAGGAGGTTAGACAAGGGTGTCGATAGTTTAGAAAAGTCCTTGATGAAACGTTTGTAAAATCCTGCATGCCCTAAAAAAAGATTTTATCTCTCTTACATTAGTAGGGTACGGTAAACTAGCTATCAGGTCAATATTTGCTTTGTCTACCCCTTAACCCTTCCCTAGAGACAATATGCCCGAGTACCACTCCATGTGTGACCATCAAGTGACACTTTTCATAATTGAGCACGAGGTTTTTAGACATGCAACGTTCCAAAACTTTATCTAAATTATCTATACATGCATCAAACGTATCGCCATGCACCGTAAAATCATCCATAAATACTTCAATGCATGATCCCAACATGTCCGAGAATATAATCATTACTAATCTTTGGAACGTACCTGGTACGTTACATAATCCAAAGGACATGCGCCGAAAAGCGAACGTACCAAAAGGGCATGTGAACGTTGTCTTTAATTGGTCCTCCGCAGCAATGGGAATTTGATTGTACCTTGAGAATCCATCCAAGAAGAAGTAGTGGGGTTTACCTGCCAATCGGTCAAGCATCTGATCTATGAACGACAGGGGGAAGTGGTCCTTGCGCGTTACTGCATTCAGCTTCCGGTAGTCTATGCACATGCGCCATCCAGACTATATTCTCTTTGGCACCAGTTCTCTTGCTGTGTTTCCTCTACCGTGATCCCACCTTTCTTTCGGACAACATGGATCGGACTAACCCACTTACTATCAGAGATCGGATAAATGATTCCGGCGTCGAGCAGCTTTATGATCTCCTTTTGCACAACTTCCATCATGATGGGGTTAAGTCTGCGCTGGACATCTCTGCATAGTTTTGCGCCATCTTCTAACAATATTCGATGCATGCACACGTCCGGACTGATTCCGCGCAAGTCATCCAACGTTCATCCGATCCCGCACCTGTTCTTGTGCAAGACTTCCACCAGGCGCGCTTCTTGCGCAGGTTCCAGCTGATTTTTTATAATTACTGGCTTGGTCTCATTATCACCCAAAAACACATACTTCAGGTGCTCCGGGAGTTGTTTTAGTGTTATAATTACTGGCTTTTTCTTGCGCGAGTAACCGCTGGCGTGCCAGATGTCTCTTTACCTGATCTGAGTAGCACCGCATTGACACTATTCTGCGAACTAGCTTTAGCTGCCTTCCTATTTAGCTCGAGCTCGGTTACTGTAGCAGAGATTTGTGTTATCTGATTTTCAATGAGCGTGAAACGCTTCTCGTTCTGCTCTTCATTCTTTCGTACAGTCTCGGCCAACTGATCCACTATATCTTCCAATGACCTTCTCGGTTGCTGAGTATTATGCGCTGGCCCTTCAGCGCGTCTGTGCGGCGGGTTGTAGGAAGCAGCTTGCATGTAAGGTCGCGCGCCAGTTGGAGCATTAGGTTGCGCGCGCCAGTTTGGTGGTCTGTGGCGTGACAGAATTCGCACGGTGTACTCTCGGCAGTCTGCTTCATCATCAATCTTTGCATCGTATCTTTTAGTTCCTTGATCTCTCCCGTGACATCCACTTGATGCAAAGAACGCGCGCGGTTGTTCTCTAAAGACACCTGATATCTGACTTGATCCGCGGTGTCCTCAATCAACTTCCAAACATCCTCCAGGTACATATTCCTCACATTGCCTCCTGCGCAAGCATTCAACAATCTGAGTTCCATCTCAGTTAGTCCGCTAAGGAAGTTCTCGATAAGCACGTGTTGGGGGAGTCCGTGATTGTAGCAGTTTGCTTCAAGTTCCCTGAACCGCTCATAGTACTCTGATAGAGACTCCCCATGCAGCTGCTTAGGCGCGACTAGCTCTCTTCTGAGTAATGAAACCTTAGCCGCATGATAGAATTTGTCTAAAAATTTCCTGCAACTCGGGCCATGTCCTTATTGATCCGGGTGCTAGCCCCATCAGCCATTATCTTGCAAAATCACATAATGAGAAGGGGAATGCTCTTAACTTCAGCAACTCATGATCCTTGTTCTCATTCCTCATATTTTCATTGATGGCCGCGAACTCTCTCACATGCTTCACTGGGTTCTCACTAGCCATACCATAGAACTTTGGTATGTAGTGAACTAGCTGGGTCCTTAACCCAAAGTGGCCATCCGGAGGTAGCACGATGCACCAAAGTTGATTGACTGTTTGAGGAGCAGACATCTCCTTGATGGTGCGTCGCGCCACTGGTTGCGCATGTACGCGCGCGACTTGTGGTTACGCGCGTACATCCAAATTGTTCAGAATCTGACCGTCGTTTCTCTGAGCTTCAACAGCTATTCTGAACTCTAGATCACGCTGTACTTCTCCTCTGATTATGTCTAATTCAGCAGGGTGTAGTCGAGCGAAAATATTATCGTAGTTTCTATTCTTCTGCCGATCACACTATTCTCACCACGAGCTTCCATGCACAGACAAAAACAACAGCTAAATTAAACGTAACTATTTTTTTATTTTTAGATAAAAGAACAGAAAGTAAATAACAAAATAAATAACAAAAAGAAAAGAAAACTTCTCTTGAAGCGCTCCCCGGCAACGGCGCCAAAATTTGACGGCACGTCATTGAGTGCTACAAATTTATCCCTCTCCTCCTTAGTATAGTCTAAGCAAGCAGGGGTCGACTCCACAGAAAACTGTGAGAAGTCGTCTTTTATCTACAACTAAAGATTGGGTTGATGAATGTGAGTAAACAAATAAGAAAACGAGTGCGCAAGTACTACTGGCGCGCACAATATAAATACAAGTGTTATTCAGAAACAAGAGATGAGCTCAGCTTAGACTTATCACTATGAACTCTATGTTTATCCCGGGTTTTTTAAAGATCTGTGACTAATTGTTCACGTAAGCTAAGGTCCGATAAAGGCTTAATAACTTAAACATATATTCCGATAAAAGTCTATATGATATTACTACCCAACCTAGTCTAATTAACCGCGAATCCGGTAACGGTAGTGATTAACTATTCTAGTTCTACTCCTATCATTCACTGTAACATACCTCTGATAGTTTAACGTTAGATAATAGGTTCTATAATTAGGTCTGCGGGTAAAGGCTTCGCCTAACTATCTAAACTAGTTATCATGCAAGTATGCTTGGAGTAATAATACTAAACGGGTCATGCATTAAGAATAAACCTCAAAACATATTATTCATAGCTCAAAGTCTAAACTGAATTCAGAAAGTTAGCTAGACATGCTGAACATATTCATCTCAAAGTTTGTATGAAAAACAACAACTAATGACACTATAGCCTGATTGCGCGTCGTCAGTCGCCCGTCTCGGACTTGCGCCGGCAGCTTTGCGATCTCCTCTTCCAATTCGCTCTCTTGTGATTTCCTTCTTGCTTTGTATTTATACTCTTGCCTTCTAGGGTCTCACGAGAAAATAGGCAAGAAAATATATTGGAAATCATCTTTATCTCTAAAAATCAGTCCTGGAAATATCTTATCTCCAAAACCAAACTTAGAAATATTATTTACGCGTGATGACGTCATCGCTTCGGATTTGTCGCTGATTGCTGACGTCATCATTTTGCTCTGCTCTGCGCAACTCAGTACTCGCGCGCTACATTTCTCGCGCGCTCGTTGATTTTCCAGCTCTTGTCAACTTCGCTGTTCTTTGTTCCGAGATTCAGCTTTTTTGTTGTACTTTTGTTCTAACTCTTTCAATAATCCTGAGATACAAAACTACACCAAAAGCGTAATCGCATACTAAATATGTTAGAAATCTAAGCAGTGTAAAGGACCTAAAACAGCATACAAAAGTGCTTTATCAGTGGTTCATGCGAAAAAAGATAAAAAATAATGCTAAAAAATAATGCTTATACCTTAAATTTTACCATTAATGTCGGAAATATAAGATGTAAACACGCATTTGGTAGTATCATGTGAGCACTTTCAGCATCATTATTTTTTTGATAAAAGCGGACACTAGCCCAGAGAGTACAACACGAGGACTTTAAAAGCTAAAAAAAATTTAGTTTGACTCGAAATAAAAAAATATGAAAATAAAGAAAAGTGTTAAACCGAACCATTTTCCTCGCTCCGTACTACGTACATCATAATCGAAAAAATTGATAATGAACTAAACTAAAAGAGACATTTAACTTAAAACCACAACTTAAAAACTGAAAGAAACAAACTGAAGAAACAGACGGCATCGTGGAAGAACGCGAATGTAGGCGGCTGGTCGGCTGAAACGTGGAACCAAGAGGAAGAAGCGACGAATCACGCACCTGCTACGTGTAAGCTTGCAAGTAAGCGGCAGGAAGTAAGCCGGCAAACGATTGTTGCTGCAAGTAGTCAGCTGTTGCAAGCAGGCAACGACAGACAGCAAACTGTTGTATAAACCGACAAGAAGAACTCGGAAGGCAGAGGAGCATCAACACCGGACGTAGACAACATGTAAAAACTCAAAGTTATAAGCTTGAGAAGAACCAAAAATTCTCTCAACCGAAAAGCTAGAGAGAGAACTCGGATGGAGTTCTTCTTGGTTGGTGAAACTGATTTGTTTCTTTCGCATCATTATTTGAAGTTGTGCATGTGTCTTAAGAAAGTACAGATACAAAAATAAAATGTACATAAAAAATAGGAAAGTAGCTTAAGCGAGAATTGGGCATGCTAGAACACAAAAAAACATTACAACAAGCCAGTTGAACTCTTAAAAATAACCAGCTGAACATTTATAAATGTATACGACAATATAAAGAGAAGTAAGACTAATATAAGACACTTTTCATTACAAATGAGGCACAAAGACTCCGCTTTCAAACTACTTTCCGATGAAGACAGAAATATCAGTTAAATCGAATTTTTCAACTATCCCCAACATAATACCAAATTGTGATATTTCTATCACCCATCTTTTTACTATTTATTTATGACTTCAATTCTGCCTCTTACTTTACTGTTTTGCGAAAAAATCTTTTGTCAATGAGGAGAAATCATAATCACTTCCAGACTGAGATCCAGTCCGTGTAGAGGTGGGAGCAGGGGGAGTTGAAGTTGTATTGACTGCGGAAGTTGCCCCGCCATTTACGTGATTTCCTTTTCCTGTGGCACCAACACTAGAAAAAAATTTGTATTACAGCAACAATCAAGAAGGTTCTATTAATAAGCAGTTACAGCTAGGATAAGTAAGGAATTATAAGACAGTTAAAAATTTGTCTACTAAACACTCGAGTGATGTAGACACTATTCAGTACTATGGGGCTAACCTGGATGTTGGAAATTGAAATATGTTGGCTGCAGGATGCTGTTGCGCCAAATTCCCAGCCTGGTTAAAAGAAACAGCAAAACCAGATAAATACTTGCAATATGTATGAGGTGGGGGTATTGGAAATGAGGGACAGCTATTGAATCGATACTCATTAATTTAAACGATACTCATCAAGAAAATGAACTGTAAGTAGTTACATTTATTTTAAATAAATGATGAATAATGAAAAAAGAGTACAGTTATATAGTCTCACCTGCAACAGTTTTACAAGATCATTCTGCGAACCCTCTGGCATCACCCCAGAAGTCTGGATACCTGACTGAGGCCAGTTTGGCTTTGGCAGGTGGGTATAGGATCCATTAGTGCTAGGCTGTTGGATGCTGCCAGGAACATAGGAGACCTCAGCGTTGGATTTGCCTGCAGCAGCCATGAGGAGAGACCGTTGATAGGCCATCATAGCTAGTTGCTGCTGGTGAAGAGCAAATGGAGAGACCGTGCTTGGCTGCAAACCAAGAAAATGCATAAATTGATATATAGAATTATTTAAATGTTATAAGACTGGAAATCTATCTCAAACATGGACAAGAATACTTGAGGGTACATTAAGATGGAAAGGAAGAGGAACCTTCTCAAAAAGACTCATGATGTCATTTTTGACATCTTTCTGTGATTTATCTGCAACTGGAGGTGATACTGTTGTCGAGTGGGTTTTAAGCTCTGAGGTAGTCTGATCATCCAGTTTTGTTGTAACAGGGGTCAAATTGCTAAACAAATCGTCTGCCATGGAAGTAGCCAGATGTTCACCGGAATTCTTAGCATTACTAGGGGTGTCATTTAGTAACTCGTGGACGCCCAGGGTTGATTGATCATTTACTTCTTCTTTTGTTGTACCAGATTTTTCAGCTGCTGACCCAGCAGCTAGCAATAGCACATCATCAAATAACGCAGCATTATGCACACATTACAATGGCTGTCATCATAAGTAGCTAATAAAAATAGATCTAATGTAACAATACAAACTATGATATACTATTACGAGATCTAAACCCTAGAAGAATATATTAATCAAGATAGTACATTGATATGTATGTTTAGTCTTAAGCACAAGTTCACCGAACCACATTGGGACTTGGCTTACGGATAATGGAAGCTATAACCTTTTTAATTATTTAACACTACCATACAATAACAAAACCATACAATAACAAATGATGAATGAGACCAGTTCTAGTTTGCCAGGGTCTAACGCATCTTATCCATACTATGCCCATGTCTGACAAAACATTAGTAAATGGGTGGCATAACTCACAAAACTATGTTATGACACATCGCACTCAAAAGTTAATGCCGTTGACTTGATGAGCACTATATTTCAATGATGTGACAATATCTATGATGTGTGCTTATTATGTGATAACATCATATGAGTACAACTTACATTGGAATCCTGCCCAGTCATCAATGGCCTCTGACTCATTATTATCCTCACTCGGACCATCCATGGATAGCATATCAAATAGATCAGTAGAAATGCCATGACTTGCATCAGCAGTTGAAATAGATTCTTCTTGCGCTACCAAGGGCACAGACTTCGAACCAACAACTGATACCTTTGGTATGGGACTTGCCTAATCAAGTAAAGCATAACAACTTGGTAAATGAAGCAAACTGGCTAAACAATCAGAAAATGCGATCTTAAAGCATTATTCAAATTACCATAGTAACAGGGCAACAAATCGAAACACGCTTGAAGAAATAAGGAAAGGAGAGGCTATTTTAGATATGTTTGGATCTTAGAATCTACGTAATTTGAGAATTCCTAAGGTCATCACGTATCATTTCGACATCATGTATGGTATGAGAAAACATCCTTTTCCCCATACCGAGCCACTATTTGTAAGGTTTGCTTTCACTCAAATCAGCTTTGTACTGGTATATCTTGATTATCCTAAATTATGGTGTGACTAAATACACCAATCATTTTTTTCTTATTCAAGGTAATATTACCTCATCACTGCTAGATAACCAAACCATAAAGAGTCTTATCCCTGCAAAGGTTTCCAAATCCTACAATTCGTACTTCTAATAATATTTCTCAAACCTAGCACTTCACCCATATAACCCGCAAAACAAAATCAGAACAATCCATTACATTAACTTTTGATAATGACTTCAAAAGTGTTTTATCTACATGTCCCTCCTAAGTCCTAATCCTACATTTAAGCTGAAACATAAGTTATAGACATCTATGGTATCAACATAGTTCGATCAGTTAGCAGGAAACAAAATGTAAAGAATCACAACAGAACACACGATAGAGGTTCAACCATATATGTCCGAGAAAAACTTGCAAAGGCCTTTCAAATCTATCCTATATATAAAGCAGGAAGGAGTGAATTGACGGTTTCTTTTTGAAGCCACGTTCACTTTCCCTGAAATACCCTTCCATCAATAATTAATTACATAAACACTTTTCTTATAATTATTATAAATTACTATAATACTTCAATATGCATAATCGGTGCATCAAACAAATAGTGAAACATAAAGCTTCAGATACCTGATTAGGTCCAGTGGGAGGCATGGGAAGGCTGATTTTATTATTCTGGGCATTGCCTTTTGAAATTGATCCACGCAATCCTTTATTCTCCTTTGCTTCATTATGACTGGTATTTGAGTATGAATCACTATTTCTAGTTTCATACCTCAGAGATTCATGAGAGACGTTCACATCCGGTCTATGGGGGTTTTGATTTTTTCTGTCTTTAGGTACCCATCTTTTCTCCTCATATCTGAAAATTCCCCGCATGAAAAAAAATTATTACCAAATTTAAACTCTCAAATTTATTTATTCAGTGAGAAGACAGGAGTTTGAATCTGGCAAGTAAGCTCACATACTTTGCTCGAATAAAGTTCTCAATTCCTACTCTATCATAGTTTGGGGGCAGCTCAGCTTCCCAATAGCTATTTGCTCTCTCATTCCCCAAAGCTGAAGAAAAATGGAACCCATTTATTAGTGGTGAATGGTGATCAGCCATCATATTAAGAACAAGAATAACTGATTTGAAGAAAATTCCTGTCCATAGCAAATCCTTACACTGAATAAATGCAACCTGCTCGGGGAGCCATGTATCCAAAGTAGCTGAACGAACCTGAAACATAGTAAAATAATAATGATCATTACTCAACCTATTAATACTGTGACAGTCTAACAACAGATATATTCACAACAAACACACCAGAAGGTCTTCGCAAGTAACAATATTCGTCAAACTTGATACGATGAATTCATGAATAGAGGTTTATTAGATCTAAACTCGTTCCATCATTTTGATATGTATTTCCACACTGAATGAAAACAAAACCTTGGATATGTGCACTCCAAGACTTCTATGTATGCCAGAGCATTGCATACAAATGAAGATTCCAAGATTCACACTAGCCCATCTAGGACCTCTGCAACAAGACAAAAATTGGCATAAGATACTTGACAAGGGAAAATGAATGAGCTAACGAGCTTTAATTGGTCATAAACAATTAAACAAACATACTTGCTTTTGCAATCAGCACATTCCCTGTTTTCCGGATGTTTAAGAAGACCTTCCAAAATCTGATAACAAGACAAAATTCATAACACTGAATTCCTAACATTGAAAATCTTTGAAGAAACTCCATTCTAACATCTGAATCGAAAATTAGATATTTGCAAATCTGAAGATCCATTAGAGCATAAAATACAGGGATCTGAAACAATAGACCGCAGATGGCAATGCTGATGATGAAATTCATGTAAATAAATACGAAAACAGGGAAAGGAGGAGGACCTTCCTGTGTCTGGCATTAAGCTCCTTGGAAACATTTGCCTTTTCGTTCATTTTTGATTGGCACGACGACGACGACGGCGAAGAGAATGATGAGGGGGCTCCCTTCCTTCGACTCTCTCGATCTCGATCTCAATCGGCCCTCCGGTCTGTTAATACGAAATGAACCGAGAGAAGGAGATCGGAAGCGCTTCGATTTTCTACTCGATCCCTAAAACGCGATGGAGTGATATAAATAAATAAATTGTCTTACTATTTTTTCTTTTTAATTCAATATATGTTATAAGTTATAACTATTTTTAAGTATTGTTTTATAAAATTTAAGAGAGTTGTTGAAATTCTAATTATTATTTAATTTACCGAAAATCGTTTATATGATAGCAATTTGACCCAACTTTATATCAAATGTTTATGGAAAATGAAAATATTCCTGCGACATGAGTTTGAACCTTTTTGATACTATCCAAAGAAAACATAAAAGTTCTAAGTTTCAACATCCTCGCAAATATATACCGACTTTCAAAATTCACATCCATGGAACCAAAATATTATAATCATCATGGAAATTCAATTAGGACAACAAATGTTTCAACAACACGAGAACTACTCGATAAGTACGGATAACTAACATTATTGCTGAATATACCTTGAGAGAATAATCGTTCATGTGGGAGAGCATCCGCTATAGTGTACAGTGGATTCCAAACAAACTCTTTATGTGTGGCAACAAGTTTCCTCAATATTAGGTCAATTAATTTTGTGTATTGCTCCAAACAGCAATTTGCAGCACTGGATCCTTTTCCCTTCCAAGCACGTATTTGTTTAGTACATGTAGGTCGGCCTTGATGCTCTTAAACTCTGAAGATGTTTCCTTAAGATGTTATGACTTCTTAAACTTCTGCTTCTTCCTTAACTCATGATTCTCACCTTTTAAAAATAATTTTCCTTGAGATGTGCATGTTGTTATGACATCTTAAGCTTCTGCCTCTTCCTTAACTCATGATTCTCACATTTTAAAAATAATTCTCAAGGGTGGACAACAAAGGAAAATGATAGATGGGCTAGATAAATTGAAATGTTGCATACCCTGAAAAGCAAATGCAGATTGCTTTTGAGCTTCTCGGAGAATTACATGCAGGTTAGGCTCATAATTTTTATCTATTGTGATTATCTCAAGAGATAGGCTTGAAGAGCTATAGCTAGTTTGCGTGTCAATTCCTACCTCTCCTCCCACTTCAAGCTAGGAAGAATGGCACACAAGTTCTTCCCTTTATAACATTCAGCTATTATCAAGCGGTCATCTAGCTTCAACGAACATATATCAATCATCTTCACATATCACAGCTTTATGGTTATTTTGATTTCCACCAAGTTGAGTCAATGTTGCCCTCAATGGATGAAACTAAGGTTAGGCCTTTCCGCTGTTTTGTTCTTCCCTTTGTATGACGCCAGTATGTGCCACTAGCAATCATGTTTTCATGTGACCAACTTTTGGGAGTCTAAAAACTGCACCTGTCAAGGATCGTCTCTTCTCTTTGAGTGGGCTCTAACCCCCTACACTTTCAGACAACACACAACTATATTTGAAGAATGTTGTAAGTATGCACAGAAGCAAGGCTATCAACACACCAACCCCCATAAGTCACCATTGTGTAGGACTATCCTGATTTGGACATTCAAGCAATCCTCTTGTTATCGTTTAGACTCACAAAGAAGATCGTTCCCCTCTAATACACTAGATGATCAAGTTAAATAATCAGCAACTCTCTAAACGTCTTGCATTGAATCTTTGACAGCAGGTCGTTGTGTGCTACAAATTTATCCCAACTCCTTACTAGTATAGCTACCGTAAGTACTTGGTCGAATCCACAGGGAACTGTGAGAAGGATCTTCTTATGTAAAGTAAAACAAGAACTGGGGTTTGATATTGGTTTGAAAATTAGAAAACAGAAACAAGGAATGCGTGACTGTGGTTGCGTGAATATACTGGCGCACTGAAGAGAAAGGTTGTTCGCAATTTATGAGATGCTATCAAGTTAGACTTATCCTTATGAACATATGCTTATCATTGATTGCTACTGATCTATGACTAATAGTTTAAGTGATTTAAGGTCCGGTCAGGGCTTAATATTCCACACACATATTCCGGTCAGAATTTATGTGATATTAGTATTCAACCCAGTCTAAACAATCACGAATTAATCCGATCAAGGTAGTGTTAATCTAGCCTAGCCGTTACTCCTAACCATTCACCGTCAAGTCCATCTGATTATTTTAACAATAGATGGTAAATTCTACAACTAAGTCTGCGGTTCAAGGCTTCGCTTAATTATCTAATCTAGCTATCATGCAATACGCTTGGAATATTAATACTAAACAAGTCATACATTAAGAACAAAACTTCAAAATATAATGTTCACAAGTTAAAGTCTAAACTGATAAAGAAGTTAGCAAGATATGCTTTTATTAAACATCTCAAAGTTTGTATACAAACAACAATTCAAAACAGTAAGAACAAAGAAAAGATTATCGGAGGTGTTCTGTCTTCGTGTCAGCCTTCTGTTGCGCGTCAGCTTTCTACTAGCTCGTCACAGCTTCATATTTATCTTCATATAGAGTCATCATATTTATATATCTTTATCCTTAAAAACTCGCATAGGAAATATTATGCGCGTTGCTGACATCATCATCCCTCGTGCTGACGTCATCATCTACGTCGCGCGACCCTTGTCTGTGTACGCGACTTTAGTTGCACGCACCTGGTCAAAATGACCATGTTCTGCTCCAAGCTTCACCTTTTGTTCTTTACTGCGAAATAAGCTTCTAAAGCATCTGTCTTAATGCACATTTGTCCTTAGCTCATAATCTTTCCTGAAACATAAAACTACACCAAAAGCGTAATCATATACAAGAAAATATACAAACAAGCATATATTCACCTGAAATACAAAATTACACCAAATGCGTAATCTTATACATAGAATGATACAAACAAGAGTAGTATAAAGGGCCTAAATTATAGTATGAATGCGCATTATAACTCCCCATAAGGATTTTAAGAATATATTCCGTGTCAAACTCAATATCCTCAATAACAACTTTGGTTACATTTCTATGTCAATTGATGATGTTTGAAATTGTCGTTGTATTGTCATCTCATTTTGATTAGAGATGAGTACAACTTCAGTTAGCGTATATCACAGTTCGTTGGGAGTAAAGATTTCTCTTAATGGAACTTGTGATACACGTTAAATTTTGGTTGATTATGTATGTATTTGGAAGTGCATATATATTAAATGTTGTGTAAATATTTCAGAAATTATGGATTGAATTTAAAGTAAGACAATACTAAGAAAACATGCTCACTAACGGATGTCAAGTTAGTCGAGATCGTTAATGATGATGCCCTACATGATTTGTTATAAATCTTAATTTGTTTACGTCGCACTTGACTATCAAACTATAAGGCATCAATTAAGGAATATGATTGAAGGTCACTATCATATTAATACTTCCGATAAGGTTAAAGACTATTCAGCTATATGGTGATGTTGACCTAGCCACGTTCAGTTTACAACTAAGAATAATTAGTGTTAAAGATCATTGAACTCATACTCTTTGTTGTGAACATAAAGTACAGATTGAAATAATAATGTAGAGCATTTGGCGTTAAACTTCATTGTGGCACACTTTAAGTTAACTATGATCTTTTGAGAGACGTCTCAGTTGATGTCTGGATTCAGTAGGAGTTTGTATTATGTCGCTCTATATTTTACTAAGCTTTATGCATGCATTTGGATTAAGTTCTACAGATAAGGTTACACTATACACTCTGGATCTCGCATTGGAACTAGTTGGAATTAGGCATGTAGTGATCACATTGCATGTAATTTCCATGCTACACATCCATGATTGATCCATGTTGTTAATTTGTGCTAGCATATGTGACATGCTCGATCGAGTAACGAAATATGATTACGAAGGCTGCCTTGATCCTATGCTAGCATAGTTAATGGACGGGGATTGTTCGGATCACATCGTGAAATAATAGCAGTTTGGTGCACACTTCAGTTTTACGGATATTCGATTGCATATTCGGTCCAGTGGGAGATTGTTGGAATATATTTTTATAAATATTCATTATGGGACCGTAATATTTGTCGAATATTTAATAATCTTATTATTAAAGATAAATCTATCAATTTAAGTGGTCAAATATTGGTTAAGATTTTGGTGTGATAATTACTATCATGGGAATATCATGTGTATATAACAAAGAGATAATTATCAATATCTTTGAGAAACGAATTTGATAATTATCTCGTTTATAGATGCTAGTGTACATTTATAAATAGCTAGCACCTATAAATAGGGGTTATGGTTCCCGATCTACCGTAATATTCTCAATACTCTGTGACTCTCAGTAGTGTGTTGAATAGAGACATCCAACTAGGCTAGAAGCACCAACTCGGTGTACTTCGTACACAACTCAGGTTTGTTGTTTCAGGTTAATTATTTATTCATAGGGAATCCGTTAGGATGTAAAAGCTTCCGCATCAAGGTAATTCAGTTTATATGCTTAATCACCGATATGCTTTTACGATCTTGGTCACACGCTATTTATGTTTCCGCTGCACTACTCTGATAATTTAGTTCTAACATATGCTACATAGCGAAATGACACAACTGTAATATGTTGCATAAATCTTATCAAAACAACATTTCTCAATGTCAAGAATGATGTCACGTCGCATAAAATATGTGAGATCCTTCTATTATTAATGAAATGATGCGGGGTTATATGTATTGGACATTTCATGACAAGATTGAACAAATTAATGAAGATCATGATCAAAAAAGTTGTTAAAAGGTAATATGGATTTGGTTATAACACAAATGTGGATGGAACTATACATGATGCATTCTTTTTTTGTGATAACCATGAGAATGTTGGAGAGGTATTATAAAACAAGACTGCATTTCTTTGGTAGTATGACGTGATTAAATGTAAGTTACTTTGAGGATTTTATTAATTTTGTACGAGTAAATAAGGATGATACGAGATCATCTTATTATGAATGACATGATGCAAGTTTACATATATAGGAAATGTATCATGTGGATCCTCTCAATTTGGTGGACTCATGGATCCCTTCTTGCACCCGTCGATTGCATTTTTTGGACGCACCAGATTGTGCCAGCGCATTAATGAAGCATGTGACTTGCACGTATGTGCACATGACAAATGCACATACGTGGCACAATCTGGTGCGTCCAAAAAATGCAATCAACGGATGCAAGAGGGGATCTACGAGTCCACCAAATTGGATGGATCCACAAGATACAACCTCTACATATATATCACATATATTTTATGGTGAGGTTGGATAAAGTTCAGATGATGATCAGATAAGTTATCAAAGGCCATTAAGATTGAATTACATAAGAAATGCGGTTATGAGATCATAAATGATGCATTCCGTCTACTTGCCTTATTAAAATGAGTTGTAAAAGTATCTAAGCTTTTTGGTCGAAGCTCGAATAATTCACTTCCTTTCATTTTTAGTCATTAAGTATTTTTGTAAAATCACATATTTCGATGTTTAAAGTTATAATATATATTGCATCTAATCATGTTTCATAGAGTAAAGAATGCGTTGTAAATAAATTTTGTTAATAAATGTCTTTCTCCTAAGCTAAAATCTTAATGTCATTTATTCTTCAGTCTTAGCCACTTCAAAACAATATTGCGTTTGAAGTCGCCAACAACCAACTGGCTACAACAAAACTAATCTCAAATCCTCGATGACATTCTCCTCGGAGCATTCTCTAGCCTCTACTCTGAAAACAACAAAGATGTTGACCCTTCTTTGCATCAAAATCCCTGTCAATTCCTACCCTGGTGGCTGTTAAATGAACTAGTTGGCTACAAAATTCCTCATTTATTGTAAATTGGCATACCTTCAGTTACAGATTTATTGTTGTTAATTTTCCACTTCTTTGACGTCTTTTATTTTGTGGATTTTTGTGTGTTACTTAATATCTTGTGGATCACTTTGAATCCAAAACTACGAAAATTTGACAAACGTTGTGGAAGTCAATCAAATGCTGCTCATTGTGACCAAAGCGATGCGGAACAAATTAGCTCTAAACTGGAGAATGAAGTAACAGAATCTCCTAAAAGTTACACTGGAAATTAGTTCATTCATATTAAGTCTTGCTTTTGTTTTATACAATAATTTTTTTTAAATAAGTGCCAAAAATTATAAGTTCATAATTTATTAATCATAATTATATAGGATTAAGATCAAGAGAGGCGTTAAGTATTTGTGAGATTAAAGTTGGTTTTGATAAAATTGGCAACTGGATTTGCAAAAAAATAGCGGTTGAATGTGAAAGTTTTTTATTATTTTCAATCTCATTTGTTGTATTATAATAAACCAACGGTTGAGTCACATTCTACGGTTATACACAAATTTGATGGTCCCCCTTGATATTTTTCCTAATTATATAAAATAAAGATGGAGAACAATTATAATAATTATTTTTGCATATTAGTACTCTTAGATTTTCATCGAAACTAAGCATAAAAATATCACCTCAAATTAGAAAATAAAAAATAATAAATACTCATCATATGAACGGCTTAAATAATCTCATCATTTATGAACGACATCAAAGGTTGATATAGGTGATTTATACAAAAACGATGTGTCAAATATCTCTACTCTTCTCCTTAAAAGTGGTTTATAGTGATTCTGTTGGGTCCGTCCCCACAAACGGTTTGTTAGAGATTTGTCCTTATTAACTGTGCTCGTTTTGCAAATACTTAGTTAATTAATCTTATCTTAAGTATGCGGGAAAATGATTCAAGTAAAGTGCAAGGAAAGATATGCAAGGAAAGGGCGGAAGGACCCTTCCTTGGGCAGTGTAGGTAACGTTTGCTGAACGACACGCTTGGACAGATTATCTTTTGTGTTAGGTTTCCTAATTATGCGCTGACGTCAGCATGACAGGGCAACGAAAGGGTTCCTAGTTTGTTTTGAAATAAACAAATTAAGAAAGATCATCAACTTCTCTTAAAAGATTTCGATTATACATTTAAATATTTGTGAATATCTTTTAGGTATTATTATTATTATCTCTTATTTTCTTGGAAATAGAAGATAATTATGAGATATCTTAGAAAGGATTGACGATTATAAATACCTCTCCAAAGGCTCCATTCAGACTTGAGTCGGTCAATCGAGAGACCAAGTTGCGATGAACTGCATTCGAGCAATATCCGCCTTAATATCGTCGTGCGGCCTCCAATGGAGGAGTGTGCGGTTGGAAGGTGTTGAGTGATAAAGAAAGTGTTCTTTATTTAAAGTATAGAGCAGACGGACTGTTTGAAGGTGTTGAGTGATAAAGAAAGTGTTCTTTATTTAAAGTATAGAGCAGACGGATTGTTTGGATACATTGAATGTATATCGTATTAAAGAAACTTTAATAATGATTTTTTCTCCCTAAACGTTGATTGTGCCAAGAGTTTTCACTTTAAACCTATGTACATGTTCACTGCTATATTTTTCTACATTACATCATTATTCAGTTGTATTTCTGAGCTTGGAATAAGTTCACTATGTACCCAAATAACCTAAACTAATGTATAACGGTCCAACGAATTCTAAATTTTCATTCTAAAGGTGGTTTACCGAAATCAACGTATTTATTCATATTCTCGTTTCACAACAATTAGGATAAAACTAATATACATTAGAATATAATAAGATCTAAAATATTAATTAATTAAAAACAAACCGGATAATTTTAAAATAAAATACAATCAAATCCAACTTCCCCTATTCCTTCAAATATTTAAATCTCAGGGCTTCGAATTCGTCATACATTCTAGGGATAATCACGAAAACCACCTTCATAATAGGGGGTTTTTCACGAAGCCACCTTTATAATGTGATATTACAGTAAACCACCTTTTTTATCATTCCGTTATCATTTAACCACCATAACACTATTCCGTCAAATATTCCGTTAAATATTTTAAAATTTAAATATAATAGTATTATTTTATTATAATACACCACCCGTATAATAAATAAATTTTCACTTCACCACCTCTATAATCATTTTCGTTATCACTTCATCACCTCTGTTAACGGAGAGGTGGTTAAATGATAACGGAATAGAGAAGAGGTGATTTACTGTAATATCACATTATAAGGGTGGTGCCGTGAAAAACCTCCTACTATGAGGGTGGTTTTTCGTAATTAACCCTACATTCTATAAGAGTGGGATTCATTTGAGACCCAGCCAATTTTGAGACCCTGAAACACCCAATTGTACTGTTAGATCAATTTCATGATTTGTGGTCTCGAGATGACATAGTTGTCGTATTGGATGGAGTCACAGGATAGTGCACGTGTGAACGACGTGTTGGGTATTTTAGGAAATGGATGGAAATGTCCTTTCTCGTTTTGCCCTAGATTTGGCGTGAATTTGAGGGACAACAATGCTTTACGGGATCATGTTTCTTGTCATTTGAGAAGGTTGCGAAGTGAGTGCTTATCTGGACAAGGACTGTCGGAGTTGGTTCAACATCTTCGCGAGCATGGGAGATGGCTTTGCGGTCGTTGCAGCAAGACGTACAGAGTTGGATATAGATGTCGCAACCCCGATTGTGGGGCCTCATTCGTTGGCTCGGGGAATTTGCCGATTTGCATGCCGGCAGGGTCGGAGGAGGCAAGATTGATGGAGATGGGGATGGAGATGGAGATTGGACAACAAGATCAAACGGACATAGTGGTAGTATCAGATGTTTTTAAGCCGTTTGATGAAGATTCAGATATTTTCAGGAAGTTGAGATGCGCAGCGATCCCCACCATGAATTTTATTCCAAAATCTTGTAGGAGAGGCATTGCTAAGTGTTACGCAGAGACAGTTAAAGCGGTAAATGAGGTTCCGATGATCTTAACAGGTGGGGAATTATGCAGATTTTCGTGGTATCAGTTCTTAGATCAGTGGACAAAGAAGAAAGGGGTGACATCTCATTGGCAGAGTTGGTGTCACAGAGGTTAGCAGTTTGGGAAGGAGGAGGGGATGGTCAGCGTCGTCTATGGCTGGAGGCTGTAGGTAAGGGGACTTCTGAGAGACGGGCTACAGTTTTTTCGGAGGAAGATCAGAGAAAAATCAACGTCAAGAGGTGCGAAAAGCTGGCGACGCTTGGTCGTCTTGGGGACGCAGCTAAAGCTTTGGTAAGTGGAGGGATATTGTCGCGATCTCAAGAGGTGACAGACGAGCTCGCGCGTAAACATCCATATGCTCCCCCTTTAGCGATTTCTACTGAACACACTTCTACTTCGGTTACACCTTCTTGGGAAGATGTGTGGCGGGCTCTTCAATCTTTTCCGAGGGGTTCTTCTGGAGGGAGAGACGGGTTAAAACCACAATTGTTATTAGATATGGTTCAGGGTGTTACGAGACGAGTGGAAGAGGATCAGGTACATAGGGCCTTTACTGCACACGTCACACTTTTGCTCAATGGGAGGGCACCACTTAGTTTGGCTTCCTTTCTTATGAGTGCTCCGATTATTCCTCTTGCTAAACCAGGAGGAGGAGTTAGACCAGTTGCAGTAGGAGAGGTTTGGCGGCGTCTTACGTCGAGAGTGGCTTTAAGGGTTGTCAGCACTTCAGCCAGGACTCATCTGTTGCCATTTCAGTTAGGTGTGGGTGTGAAAGGGGCGGCAGAGGCTATTACACATTCGTTGAACCACTTGGTTGCGAAACATTCGAATGATGAGGGTTTGGCAGTTCTGAAGGTGGATCTCACAAATGCCTTCAATCTAGTCAGCAGAGAAGCTTTCTTGGAAGGAGTGCGGCGACACTTTCCATCACTGAGCGCTTGGGTTGAGTATTGTTATGGATGTCATGCGTTGCTCTACGTTGGTGATTCAGTCCTTTATAGTTGTCGTGGGGTGCAACAAGGCGATCCTTTGGGACCTTTACTTTTTCCATCGCTTTACAGCCATTGATTCGTCGGGTTGGAGAGTTGTGTCCTCGGTTGTTGCTTAACGCCTGGTATCTGGATGATGGTATTTTAATGGGTCGTCGGGAGGATTTAGTGACAGCATTTCAAGTTATCTTGGAATCTGGGCCACAACTTGGCTTAGTTGTAAACCATAGCAAATGCGTATGGTGGTGGCCTGATGTTGGTATTGACCAGTGTCCGGAGTTGCTAGACGGTGTGGTGGTTTCGAGTTCTCCGGCTTTATCGGTATTGGGTAATCCTATTTCAGCTAATGGGAGAGGAGCTGATGAGGTGGTGGGGCAGAGAGTCCGCGTTATTCAAGCCATCTTAGATGAAGTGTCTAAATTGGATAATCCGCAGTTGGAGTTACTACTTCTTCGTGCTTGCGTTGGCATGCCGAAGATGATGTATAATTTGAGGAGTTCACAGCCTAGTTGGATTGGAAATTCGATTCGTTCTTTTGATGTTGCAGTGCATAAGAGTCTGGTTCATATTTGGAACACAGGTTTTACGACGGGGCAAAGGAGATTAGTAGGGTTGCCCTTAAAACTTGGTGGGTTAGGGATTCCTATGGGAAATGATGTGGCTCTCTCGGCAGCTGTGGCATCTCTAGTGCAGGCGGGGACTTTATGGGAGATGCTTACGAAGGATTCATTCTCTTCATCAAGGTGTAGTGTCTTACTTGATGAGTGGAATTTGAGATTTCGTCCGTTTTCTCCTATCAGATTAGAGGAGCTGAGAGCGAAGGCTAAGCCACAACAGTGGCTCACCGGTTTGGCTGCAGAAGTCATCAGGGAAGAGATCAAAGTTCGGGGAGGAGCCCGAATGAATATCCTAGTGGATGCAGTTTCGGCTTTAGGGAGTGGTATTTGGACAACGGCGATACCTGCGCCTTTTTCTGGGCTTCGTATGAACCCGGCGGCGTATCGTTTGGCTCTCAAATACCGTACCGGGCACGATGTGTTTGCGAATTCTCGACCTTGTATGGCATGCTCAGGGTTGCATACATCTGACACAGCCGGCGATCATGATTCTCATTGTCCTGGTGGTGGAAGGAGGATTAGAAGACATAATGCGGTGAGAGATGCTTTATACACCTTTTTCAGGGAGGCTAATATGGGGCCTAGACTAGAGGTACCAGGCCTTCTCGATGGGGAGAAAAGCCAGCAGATATTTTTGTACCGGCGTGGGATGATGGTAGGGATCTTTGTGTAGACGTATCTATTGTATCTCCTTTCGTGGGAGGTGCAGGGATAGGGTCAGGGGAGGCAGCCAGGAGAGCAGAAGACAGAAAGATTGCAAGGTATGAAGCTAGTTGTTCGGCGAATGGGCTTATTTTTCTACCATTCATTATGGAGTCTTTAGGAGGTTTTGGAGCGCGAGCGGATCAGCTGATCAAGATGGTAGCGGCGAGATGGGCAGAGGCCAAAGGTATGGAATTTCCTGCAGCTTTCTCTATTTTGAGACAGAAGTTATCTTTTGTCTCACAGAAGGCTTTGGCGGACGGATTTCTACTACGAAATGAATTACAACTAGATATTCGTTTGTCTGTTACTTTTTATTTATTTCATGTACTCATATGTAATTGGTTTCAATAAATTATAAGAATGAGCACTTAATTTATCAATCTACGAATCATCTTTTACATTTTGCGAAAAAAGTCAAAATGCACAAACGAAGTCAAAATGCACGAATATTTTGATCGAAAGTGCAAAAGAAAACGGAAATGCACTCCATTTTGTTAAATATACTTGTGTCATATGACTCAGATGAAATCAGTAAGTAAAGCATGCAGTTATAAAAGAACTAGAAATAAAAAAAACACAAAAAAGTAAAAATGATTAACGATACAAAACATTAGTTTCTAAAACTAAATTTTGC
Source organism: Sedum album (assembly GCA_006409495.1). Classification (NCBI taxonomy): domain Eukaryota; kingdom Viridiplantae; phylum Streptophyta; class Magnoliopsida; order Saxifragales; family Crassulaceae; genus Sedum; species Sedum album. The sequence continues at coordinate 57,891 of QZGG01000725.1, forward strand.
TGTTTGCACCAACCACACCAGTAATCAGACTTAGGTTCATCAATATGCATTTTTGTCATACCCACCAGCATTGCTTCTCAGTTCATCAACTGTACTCCTCTTGCCAACCTTCTCATTCTCACCACTTAATACTTTAACTTCTCCATCATCTCCCACAATCTTATCTTTTATTTTTCCCATTGTATCACCTACGCTGTCCGCAGTCTGAGCCACTCTTCTCGTACCTTCAGCAGCTGCATCCGCCACAAACTCAGCCGTCTGCCCAGCAGCATGTTTCATCTTGTCAGCTAATTCATCTGCCTTATCTGCTCCTTCCATATCTTCCTTATTCACTTTTTGTGGAACTGTGTCATTTATGGCTTCTAGTCTTGCATTGTCACGCTGCATGTATATAAATCAACAACTACTCTTAAATTATTGGAACAAATAAATACATATTTTACGACTAGACCTGGAGGTGTGTGTGTACCTCAGCTCGTTCGTAGGAGCCGCTGCTGAAAGAGTAAACAGAGGAAACTGATCTGAACCTAAACACCCCAGTCCCAGGTGATCTCAGCAAGTTGGTTCTACTAGCTGTTAACAACAACGCCTCCATATCTTAATTACTACGCTCAAAAACACAGACGTGCATACAAGAGTAGCTCAGATCATTATTTGTATGTAAATCAGTAAATGTTTCGTTTTTGTCGAGTCATGCAAGAGGCTGAGGTGTTTCTCCTTATGAGTAACATGTGGGAAGTTCAACTTGACACGTTTCAGTTGAAGCTCAATTAATATTCTGAGCTTCTGTGAGATACACTTATTCAATTTGGATGTATGATCTCAGGCAAGCGATCGCCAGTCATGAATAAGTTCGGTTAAAGTTTAATTAATTAGGTTGTAAATGATTTTTTTATAAACAATACGCAATGAATCAAGAGGACTTGAGGATCTTGGTACTTGATTGTAAACTTAATTTTTCTTATAAATAGGGCAATAGTCCAATGAGTATAACACGTGGATTTGAAAAGTTAAATAAAATTTAATCCGACTCGAAATAACAGAAAGATACGAAAATAACGATAGTAGTTAAATCGAATCATTTGCCTCGCTCAGCACTTTGCTAAAATCGAAATAACCGACAGTGAACTAAACAAATTACAATATAAAACGTAAGGATTACAAGATAGAAATATAGATGAAGTTGTTGGACACAACTATCCAAGCAAGTACCTGCATGGATGCATGTAAACAAGGTGCGTGGAGATGGCAGCAAGCAAGGAGGTGATGTGGATGCATTAAACTGTTGAAAGCAAGCTGCATGTAAACTAGCTACGTGGCAGCAAGCTAGTAGCTGATTGAAGGGGGGAGACTACCAAAATAACTCATCAACCATGCACGGCGGTGATAGAAGCACTCAACAGCCATGCACGGTGGCAAAGAAAGAACTCACCAGCCACGAAACGGCGAGGAAGAAATCATCTATTATCAACGACATGAAAGACACAATTCCCTCAAGAAGAAGGAAAATTTCCAAAAATTCTCTCAGCGAAGAAAGCTAGAGAGAAATCAGAGAAAAGAATTCTATTTTGCTTGATTGTAAAATTATGGGAGAACAATGTGAGAGTTCAATGCGTGAATTCATGAAACTAAATAGTAAGTTTTGGAAAAAAAGACAAGCATATGTGAAATGAATTAACATACAAAAACAAATAAGTGAAGATTCAAAATTACTGTCAAAAACATCCGTCACAGACTTGCTGGAACGGGGATTTGATCTGAACAACGACGTCAAGGCAGGTCACGAAAATTCATCGATCATTCGAAGACAATTATACTTGACTTAGAAATTAATTAGATTATGATTGTTATCTAAATAAGTTGATAATCAGTTTAGAAAATTTGGCGGTTACTAAAAGATAATTATATCTAATATAAATAATATATTTGCACTCTTTTCTTCATTTAAAAACTCTAATCTTCTCCCTATAAACAGAAAGAAAGGCTGATATGTGGAGCAACTTAGAGAGCACAAAATTAGGGAGAAAAATTTAATTTGAGCGTTGGTAATATCCTTCAAAGATCAAAGTTGTTTATCAAAAAAGTTATAAGTTCTGGCAAACACACAAGTAAGGTGAACATAGTAAAAGTTTGTTGTAAAATTATGAGTTGTTGAGACTGAGATTGATCTAAGTTTAGTTATATTCTTTGGAAAACAAAGGTATTGATCAGTGGAGAGCTACGTTACTGCAAACATACGCCACTTGAGGTGAATGTAGTTGAGCTTGCTATGATGTGTGTGCGAACGTTGTCGCAACATAGCATGTAACCACGTCTGCACTGAGGTGCGTTATATGTGTCGTTTGCGTGAAGAACAGTAGATCAGTGTGAGTTTTGATATGGTGGATAATTGATTGGAAGTTCGTACTAGCGAAGGAGGAGTTTGTAAATCAATCACTTAAGTTTCAAGTAGTAGCAAGTTAAAGAACGATAGGGTCCTATAGCGTGTAAGTCTATTTGCACTTGAACTTGATTACAGTAAATTGTTTTATTAGGCTTTGGAGTAAGTCACCAAGACTAAACTTTTTTGGAGCCAAATTGGATTATCAGATTATGTGTCGTTTACTTTTTTCGCAATTACTCTAATATGTCTGAAACAATATATATCCAAACAGTACATGCTTAAGCACTAATCAATCAGTATATATAACAGATATAGAAATAACTCACTACAACCAATAATGCTAGATTTCACAAACCATGTTGTAAAATGGCACAGAAAACATATTCAATTTGGATATATTATCCCATGCAAACGATCGCAAGTCAGTCACGAATAAATTCGGTTAAAGTTTAATTATGTTGTAAATTATTTATATAAACAATAACACAGTGAATGAAGGGGACTTTTCAATTTGTGAATTAAGTTTTTGAAAAAATATAAATATACGTGAAAGGAATTAACATAAAAAGACAAATAAGCAAAGATTCAAAATTACTGTCAAAGATGTCAAAGCGAAACAAAGCGATAATTATGTTCCTTTGAACGTTATTAGAGTACAAGTTTTTAATAGCTATCCACATCTCATATGTTTTCGTGTAGGTCATGTTATCTTTCAGTCGGTATCTGATAGGGTTTGGAGCAATATTTTGATTGCTTTGTTGTTCTTTTCTTGGTCTTTATTGTCATTATCATTGTAGTCCTTTTTTTTTCTCTTTTGGCTTGGCCTTAATCTTATTCATCATCTTGTACGGTCCCTGCTCAAATACCCTCCAGAGCTTTCAACCAGTAATCACACATAAGCTTCCATCTTATGTGTTAGCTTAAGTTGCTTAAGTACCACTAATGTATCCCTAAGCTCAGATGCACAACAAAATAAAAAAATAATCTAGGGAGTAAATAAAAGAGTGGATATTCAGTATTTACAAAGGAAACCTCAAGCAAAATCAATGCTTGAGAAAAAACTATTATGGGACGTCCTTTTATTGTTCCGCCAAATATAATTTTCTTTTATAAAATACACAAGTTGAATAGCACCCGCGCACCTAGTTTGCTCTAAACCCACTTGTTATTCGCATGTAGATCAACTTGAAACAAGTCAAGACACTTTCCTTTTGCAGACAACCACCACAACAACACGAAATCCACCACACGTCAACACATAATGATATGTTGCTTTGATGCTTTGAGTTCACATACTCAATTCGCACTCTTGCTCTCCAATTCGACTGACCATCTTGGTTTGAGCCTTTGTAATTCTATTTATATTAATTAACTAGGTTTTCCTTGTTTATTTCTCAAATTATCTCTTGTTTCCTAATAAAGAAAACAAAAGATATTTGTTTGATAAATTTTATTACCAATATTAAAATTTGATAATAGTTAGTTGATTTTCCTAATATATTACAACATTATCTCATTTTCAAAATTGAGTTAAGGAAAGAATGACGATGTGACATATAAGGGACCCTTTTGTTGCTACGTCATGCTAACATCAGCAACCTTTTCGCCACATCATGCTGGTCGGTAGCACTAAGGAAGGGTCATCCTTTCCTTCTCTCGCGTAACTCCACGCTTTCATGAGTGATTCTCTCCTTTCATTCATGTGGGTTTGTTAGATCCATTTCCCTTCATGCTTAGATAAGAATATTAGCTAAATATTTGTTGAATTAAATTCATGAAGGACAACTTGTGGGATTATTCCCCCAACAAGGTGCATTGGTTGCAAAAGAGAGGGATCTGGATCTCGTGTTGCACTACTAATTACAGCGAACATCGAAACGATGTCGTTTCGACAAATTTTTACCGTAACTTTACATAGTTTTGATTAAACCTTTTGGTAAAATAACGTAATTTCGAGTCGCAAGAAAGTGATGTTGCGGTAATGAATCTGAATCCAAAAAAGAAAGGGAGGTGTACATGATGAATCACGAGTTAGATCGATAAAAAAAATCCCTTAAATCATGTTTATTATGAACAGAAACAAGTATAGAACTGCCCTGATTTGAGATGCCATGATACATCCTCTTTCATCTCTGTTTTGGTCACAGCGGGGGGATCTGCTGTTGTAGGAGCAGTTTTCTCTGACTCCTGAATTCGCAGACGATAACCAATCATCGGATTGGTGCTGGTTTTCTTGCATCGCTTCGTAGGAGAGGACGAACGCGTAGAAGTCAGTCGCTGAAATTGATTTGTTTGCTATCGTTAGGGAGGTAACTGATGGGCCATAGGATGGGCCTGACCCAACAAGGATGTAACCGATAAGCTCATCTGTAGAGAGGAGATTCCCAACGACGGCGAGCATGTCGTCCAGATTCTTCATTTTTTGAAAATATATAGCGGCCGACATATCCTTTTTCTTCATTGTTTGTAGTCAGAGAATTGTATGGCGGATCGCAGTGCAATTTTGCCCCGTGAACATATCATGGACAACGGTCCAAACTTACTCTGCGGATGTGAGGCCAACCATTTGGGTGGCTTCCGGAAACATGGAGGTGGGTAGAGCACCTAAAACTCTTTGATCCTGCTGCCACCAGATTTGGTAGGCAGGGTTTGATACTTTCCTGGCCTCGCTTCCTTCTCCTTGGGTAATAAACTTTTCGGGGGCGGATATGGAACTATCGAGGTACCAATGGAGGTTTAGGCCGGATAAATTCAGAAGGATGAGCGTCTTCTTTAGGAGGACATTGGATCCATCGAGCCAGATAGGATTTGGAGGTATTGCGGAAGCATAGATGGTGTTGGAGACATCGGCTTTGGTTGTGAGATCCATGAAGAAATTTCGATCGTAGATCGGCTCTGATATCAAGTTAAAAGAAGGTAAGGAAAATATATTATATTGTGTATTTAATAAAGTAGCAGTGTTTCCTTATGCAGGGATTTACAGGGGTTGATTCTGAGCAAATTAATATGATACACTGAATGTGCAATTTACCTATTATAGCTATTTCCTATTTTAAAATGATCTAATTATAGTTAGTCAACAGATACTACATTTTAATCTCATCTGGAAGATTGATAAAAATGAACGGTAAAATCTCTTATATTCTTATTTCTTATAATCCTAATTTGTACTAGAAATATATTTTATTTTCGTGGACAAAATTATTTTGGCAAATGTAATAAAATTAGCCATTTGAGAATTTAAGAAATGAAAATTTATATAAAAATGGACCTGTTTACAAATTTGTTCATGAAATCATGATTGTTGAATACTTGTATCGAAAATGCCCTTATTTCAAAGAAATTATTATTTACTCGAATAATAAGTTTTTAAATCGTAAATTTACTAGAAATCTCAATCATTGAATAATTAAATTGTCGAAACTAATTCATTTATAATTAATAACTTAAACTCAAGTTCAACTTATCCTTTCTCAAGTGAAAATGAACTGAAATAGAAATCATACGGATTCAGTATTAACAAAAAAAACCACAGCCATTCAAAACGTGTAACAAAACATGTCAGTCAGTAATTTTATCAAACAGCTTGTCCACAACCACAGCCTTCTCCTCCGCCGCAGCTCCACCTTCGGAGTCACACGCGTCGGACCACTTTGCAGCCGCATTCGCTTCTATCAACCATTCTCCACATCCGCACACTCTCTTTCAGCAGCTCGCTTTGCTTCTCCCTACCTTTCCGCTCGGATTCATTGTCCTAGGGATGTTCTGGTCAGTAACATCTCTCTTTCGCTTATGACATTCTTCAGTTTACATACTCTCTTTGTTACTTATTGCTCTCATTCTTTTTTGCTTTGATAGGATGAGTTTTGTGAATCCTTGCTGTGCTTTGGTGCCCAATCTACGAGTGTTGATGGAGACAGTAATCTTCATGTTGATGATGACACCGAGGTACACAAATGATTGATTGATTCATCTTTGTTTCTCTTTTTGTGAGTTGAAATTAACTACTGTGTGAAGTTATTAATAATAATACAATTGTGTTGCAGGTTTGCGTTACCTGCACATTTTCGGAATCTGAAGACGTGAATGCCTGTGTTTCAAATGCTGCTCGTTCAATAGGGTTGACCACATTACCTACCTATATGGTTGAAAAGGGCGAGCATGATGAATGGATAAAAAGGACTCAGGTTTGTTTCTAGACATTGTGTTTTGCTGAGTACTATATTACTTCATTTTTAAATTTGCATGTATTTTTGTAAAAAGAACATGAAGTGATACTTTCTACTTGATCGATACAGACTAGACTTTTATTTTTCAGTTATGAAAATTGTACCTCACATACTTATAATGATATATGTGTTCATCTGTGTTTTGAACTATCATGTCATATTGGTGACTCCGAAGTCTAGAGTTGTTTGGTTGTATCCTCTTAAATTCGTATCTTCTTATAAACCTTCGAAAGTATTTTTATATGTCAGGAATCATTTCATCCGCAGCAAATTCTTGAAGGGGTATGGATTGTGCCAGAGTGGCAAATACCTCCAGTAAGTGGCAGTTAAAGATTTGGTTTGCTGTGCATTATTTTCTATCTTTGGAGGATGACTTTCTTAACCTCCTCAACTCATTAATCTAATTTCTGAAGGCAGGGTCCGTAAAAATACTTGAAACAGAACCTAAGGGATAGTTTTAAAGTTGTTAGCTAGTTTGAGTTGGATGCTTTACTAATTCATCTGGTATTGCACAAAAAAGAACATTTTTGGTTCTAAATTGTGATTGTTAATCAGTACGCTTAGATTGTGCAGTTCCCTGCATTGGTATACACATACTAATGCTTAGATTGTGAAGCATCATAAGTAGTAACACTAAGCATCCATATCTCAGGAAAGAAATGCAATAAATATAATTATAAATCCTGGTTTGGCATTTGGGACTGGTGAGCACCCAACCACCAAGTTGTGCCTTTTACAGCTGCATCAGGTGATTAAAGCTGGGGACTGCGTGCTAGATTATGGCACAGGTTCTGGTGTTCTAGCAATTGCTGCCCTCAAGGTATGAATTTGAAACATAACTAGTTGCTTTATGCATTTACCTTTGAAAAACAAGTCGCTGCTTCTCTAAAGTCGCACTTGTGAAGTTGAGCAGGAAGTGCAAAATAAATTATGTATCTCTAAACTACAATGTTGTATGCAGTTTGGAGCTGCCTCATGCCTTGGAGTAGACATCGACCCTTTAGCAATTGCATCTGCTTGTCAGAATGCTGCATTAAACCACATCGAGCCTGAAAAAATGCAGTTACTTCATATGCCAAGTAATTATAATGATAATAATGCCCTCTCTGCTGCTGAGGCTTTTGAACAAAATTCTTACTGCAAGGATGCTGTTCTTGAAACAAACAAATACGATTTGGTCATTGCAAACATACTCCTGAACCCGTTACTAGAGTTGGCTGAGTCTATAGTATCCTATGCGAAACCTGGAGCAACCATTATATTGTCCGGTGTTTTAATCGACCAGGTACATCACCATTACCCTTTTGTCTTAGTCGACGTACATAATTGATGCCTATACATGTAAATCTAATATTTATGCAAGTGCAGCTCGGTGAGCAGTTTCATAATTTGCCCACTTTTCATGCTTACAGCTTCCCCAGATAATAGAGTGCTACTCTTTTTTCATGGAAGACATAGCCACCACAAAGATTGATGATTATGCATGTATCAGTGGAACAAAAATGAAAGACATCGCATTTTCAGAGTTATGTGAAAGAAGCAAAGCAATTCTTTAATCTTTACTGACCCAAGGAACTTGCATCCAAGAGAGTAGCAGAACCATTTAGTTAAGATTCAAGCATTACTTTTGCATCATCTCCGAATATAACATGCATTATGTTCTACTTGTAACATATACTCCTTGTTTCAGAAATGAACTGAACTTCGAATTAAATTTTTTTAACTCACCCCCCAGCTTTGAACTTTGAATGCGGAATTTAGATGGATATGACTAACTTTGAAAGAAGATTCTTCAGTCTTCAATGACAAATTGTTATTCTAAATTCATCAGAGGAATCATCTAGGGCATCAAACCAAGACTCATGAGGACACATGGAAGGAACATTCAGAATCCAAGACCCACTGATTATGTTCAGGCCTATTTGTCACACTCAAGACATTAGATACAAACTCCGGTTGTCAGCTGTAGCACCACATTAGTTCCAGAGCTTACCTTATTCTTCTCCTATTCTGCCACTTATAACAGCTCTTCTCGAAATGCCCAACCTTTCCACCGAAGAAACCTTTTCTTGTCTCAACAGATGTCTTATTTTCTATGGATTTATCTGTCTTCTTTTTCTGATCAGGGTCCTTAGTAGACTAATTTTGAGAAGACTTCCCTCCATGTTTACCCTTTACAAACAGATTTGATCCATTCTTGTTCTTGAGCTGTTTTAACTCTTTTTCTCTTATTCTAAGTGCATTAACTACTAAGTCATAGCTACACACATTTCAAGCGTATTGAAAAACATTCCTAACAACACTATAATTATCAGGCGGTGAATTTAATAACACTATAACAGTACAAGTTTCATCTAATGCATGTGAAGTACCTGACAACATCAATGACATTTTAAGAAACTCATCAAGATTCTCATCAATAGTTTTAACACAATCCTTCTTAACAGCAAATAAGGCAGCCTTTACATAAGCTAAGTTAGATGAAATTTGATCAGCATACAATTCTTATAATCTGGCCCATAAAGTAGCACCAGTAGAATGCCATCTGACTATTTAAGAACCAACAGGTTGCAAGCCTTCTTATTGATTCTTTCCTTCTTCGCTTTCTCATCTGCACATCATTGTTCCACTGGTTCCAGGGAAATGTCCACTTCATGATGTGACAATAGGGCCTTCATCCTAAGCTGCCACACTTGAAATTCAGTCTTGCCATCAAACTGTGCAATCTCGATCTTACAAGGAGCCATCTTCAAGATTCCGAACAAGATCTCTTGAAAAACAAAAAAACAAGACAGATCAAAGTAGTATTTCAATTTTATGCTCAGATAATCCCACTCTGGTATCACTATTAGAATCTATACTTAAATTTATTATGAATCTATCAGCACAGATTAAATCCAATTTATGCAAACAAGAACCCTTTTTTCAAGAAATTGAGTAAAGAAACAAACACACTCAATTAGACTGAGGTTATATACCCAAAGGGCCTTTACACCTCGTTGAACAAACTCGGTGCTCTAAAATGCACTATGAAAGCTGGAAATCTGCCGGAACATGTACACCTTTGAATCAACCGAATTAAACAACCTCAACTCAATCACATATTGTACAAATGCAGCCAACGCTACAAATCTAGCTTAGAACAGACTCGTCGACCACCTTGACCCTTGTGATATCTTGCTTGTGAAAAATGCTTCTTGCTTCTCGATCATTCAAGCTGCCTTCTATACTTGAAGCCCTAATTTAGAAGAGGGCTTGATAACCAGATTCATTCCTGTTCATTAGATCCTTTTCATACCAGCCGTACGATTAAGTTTGAAAATACACCTTAGGTGCCTTCCATAACGGCATCATTCCATTAATTGCTTAGATGTTTTGTTCAGTTGGGACGATGTTGTTTGCCAAATCACAACACCCGCCTAAAGGAAACGATAGCATTTAGACCTCAGGTGGATATCTTCAAGCAAGAACCATCTGATGATAGCTTCAGTTCTTTACAAATATCATAGAAAAGGTTCAGATGCTTCTTTAATTCAACCATTAACAAACATATATCATCAAAAATGTAATAAGTAATTTTTTTTAAATATGGTTAAAAACTTGTTTGGACCGCCACTAGATGTAGCCCAACCAAATATTCACATACCTCTGTGACTGCTAGCAGCAATATTTTAATTACTTCTATATTGATATTTTAACATTAGGTTTCACAGATCACTCCATCACTAAAGATTATGTTGATCGTCCTCATTTTCAACTTTGATTCCCCTTCTTTGTTACATTTATGGCTTCCTCAATCCTTAACAAATTTCGTAACCTACAACTAATCTAGTTCGCTCTTTTAAAGGATAATTGTAAAAAATCACCTCTATAATCATGTTTGTTAAGTAATGAACAAGCATATTGAGAAAGCTTTCAAACTTAGGAAGAGAGCTTTAGGTATGAAAGAACACTCCCTTTGTGATGCTCTTCACAAAGTTCATATTGTCTCACTAAAACTCTTACGTGAAAAAATTCAGTGTCATAAAAGCCACAATATCGAAAAAAAGAGTGCAACTTTGTAGAGTTCTCCATCATATAAAAATGAGGTATTTGTATAAAAAATTTATTCCTTCCAAATCTTGATGTCATGACCATTGCCGAAGTGGAAGGGTCTTTATAAAGAGATCTACTGAGATCTCGCTATAACGAACACATTGCATGTTGATAACTTGGCGGATGTGCTTCGTCGCATCGGTTTTGACTATTTAGTTCAAAAAAGAAAATTGGCGGATGTGCTTCTTCGCATCGGTTTTGAAGAAGAGAAATATTTGGTGCACCGAGACTCGGTGTGTATCGAGTTCTAGGATTGTGCCACGTGTCAATTAATAGATGGATGGCACAAATGATATGGTATTTTGGTAAATTCTACTTAATTTACCAAAATACTCTTGGACGGTTGATGTATTGGGTAAGAGAGGCAGGTTAGTCATTTGTGTCGTAGTATGCACCGAACGACCGGTGCATTAGGCATTCTTCTTTGAAGAATTCATGTTTTATTTGACCAACATATGTAATTTTGTCTTTATAAAGTCTGATAGACTCGCTAGCAGAAGATAGCTTGTGTTGTGTCATTGACCTCAACCATACACATTCACAACTTCCTTCATGCAATATTATGATCTCAACTTGATTCATGCAATATTATGATCTCAACTTGCTTCATGCAATATTATGATCTCAACTTGATTCATGCAATATTATGATCTCAACTTGCTTCATGCAATATTATGATCTCAACTTGTTTCATGCAATATTATGATCTCATCTTGGTTCAATGTTGTAGCAACTATTGTATGTTTCTGCAAACGGTTAAAATCATAATTACTTCACATGTAAACACATCCCCAATTTCTGATACCTCTTTACGTTGTTTTAATAGATGACATGCATCCCTAACTAGAAAAGAGTCATTCTCCTCACACACTCACCTGCTATACACCCCTCCGTGAGTCTCATGTAATTTTCTCATTATACCTAAAATCCCCATCCATCCCAAACTCATATTTACATATTCTATACACTATAATGATTTCAATTTTTAATAAATATTAATTTAATTTAAAAACGTAAAAAATTAAAAAACAATTATTGATTTAATACTCTTTATAAATTACATTAAGGGTTAGGTTCTAGAAGGACAATTAATTAATGTGAGCCATAGAGATAACATCTCAACCGTTGGATTTATTAATCTAACGGTTGAAATTAAAAGTAATTTTTAATTAATTTGGTATTGAATTAACAAAAAACACGCGGCGGTTAAGGATTGACGGTTATCAATCTTAACCATTGGATTAATTTAAATCAACGCTTAAAATGATGTCCTTCCGCTCACAAAAATTTACTCTTCCGTCTAAAACTTTATCCTTTACATTAATATAATATATATTATATTTAATGAGATATTATTGTCAATTCAAAACAATCTATAAATGATATATAACACATATTTTTCAAATATGAATACATTATTGATTAAACAGATACTAAGTTATACTCAACATAGAGTTTGGATCTAGAGAGACAACGAAATTGCGTAAGACATGAGGACATCATATCAACCGTTGATTTTGACTTATCTAATGATTGAGATTTAATTAATTTTTAATAAAAATAGGTGATTGAATTTACAAAATAGACGAGCGGTTGAGAATGACGGTTATCAATATCAACTGTTGGATTAATAGAAATCAAGGGTTGAGCTGATGTCCTTTCGTTTGACAAATATTTACTTATCCTCCTAGAATCTTACTCACCGACATATATGTAATACGTAAATTAATATTACTACCTTTTATTAAAAATTATGTATGAATCAATTTTACAATGAAATGTCTATTTTTTTCGTAATGTATTGTCAACTTTATTTGTGATTTGTAATTGTCAAATCTATTTTACACTGAGTTGTCTATTTTGTGTTTCATAATGTATTGTCAAATCTATATTGTGTTTCGTAAAGTATTGTCAAATCTACTTTACACTGAAACTAATGGTTGAAAAAGGGACATGAGCATCAAGCATTTGAAGAGACCGGTGATTGAAAAAAGGGCGACATTGCTATCTGTATTTGTTTTGGATAGTGATATGGCGCTCATAATTGCTATTGAAACATATTTTCCTTTGCCACATCACATCCTTTGCATTTGGCACATAAACAATTTTAGCGTGTCCTCATAAATTCATCGACGGAGTGGTCTAGTAGCCAAAAGTGGAAAGTAATGTGCGAGGAGTGTCAACGATTTTAGCGTGTCCTAAAATACCAACGAGAGACATGGTTACACCGTCATTGAGAACACTTTGTGTCAACATGGATTGATGCATCTATGCACCTGAAAGCAATTAAAGTACAATTAAATTATTATTTTGATGTTATTTTAATTTTAAATATTATAGTATATTTTATTGATAAATATAATATATATTTCAGAGCGGAAGGGGCACATATGATAAAATATATATGATTGATACTATGGCGTCCGTAGATACTTTATTGGATAAAATACACAAGATGTTGAAAAATAGATTCGGAGATATTCAAGTCATTTGAGAGGACTCTCCACATTCTGTGCCATACAATTAATTGACAATATTTTTAATGAAGTGAGGTGTCAAATTTCCCTAGAGCTGAAATGATACGTCATACCAATCAGTTGGGAAATGCAGCTGCGTAAGTAAAAAGTATGTGGACTGCCGTGCAAGCACGATCTTGCACATTATCATCACTTTTCTATTCCAATTTGTATAATATGTATTCATGCTATTAGAGGAGGTTATCAATGCACGTATATGAGCAATCTAATGAGGAGTCACGGCAAAATAGGACATCTCACGTTGTTGAGATATTATATAAGATGAATTTAGAAATACGAAACCATTTGATAGATTGGTTTCTTGATACCATCTCAAAGCACGTATATGAGCAACCTAATGAGGAGTCAGGACGAAATAGGACATCTCACGTTGTCAAGATATTATATAAGATGAATCTAGAAATACGAAACCATTTGATAGATCGGTTTCTTGATAAGGCAAATCCATCTCAAAGCACAGTTCGAGTCCTTCATACAATATAGAGTGTAAAGGTCGACCGAGTGACAAAGACGAGCGAAACAGACGTCGCATGCCTTCTTTTGTGGATATATCTACTTCAGGATCAGTGGTCAACATGAAAAATATAACATCTCCAAAGAGAGGCCGACATAAGAGGGGACTTCGGGTGCATAGTACTACATCAACCAATGACCACTCTAGAGTTCCGAGTACATATGATATCTATATTGGTCAGTTACATGTGGCTGTGCATCACTATATCTTTGACATTCTTAAAGTTTCACCAAATGACTATTGTGGATTTACGGAGATAGCTACACTACCAGATCTTATTGATTAGATTCAGCAAAATAAGGTTCAATATGATTTCATTTTTTGAGATAACAGTACAACAGATAATTTACTATTTTTGCTAGATATTTTGAGAAATCGGCACCTGAGAGGCATTGATGGAGTCTATGACTTTACGAATTGTCACCACATCAAAGTACAACATTGTACTTCATAAATTTGATAGAACTAGTTGGAGTTATTTTATTCATTTGCCATTATGTTTCCTCCTGTTAAGGACAACGAGCGCATGATAATAGCAATCAGATACGTTGATAGTTACTTCATGCAACTTCTTACACCCTTAACATTTCGTGCCACCAGTACCAATGTGGCGGTGGGATTATTCATCATGTATTTATTTTTAGCATTGTTGTATGTTCTTTATGGATCCAAATTAATGTTGGGCTAACCGATCAAAACATATATAATATATATAATATGGAAGAAGACATTTAATTTTATGTAAGACGGTGAGACATAATCTCTACCGTTGATTACTAATAATCTAATGTATGAGATATAATCAAAATAAAAAACAAGGAGCCATTGTCCACTGGTTCCAGGGCAATGTCCACTTCATGATGTGACAATAGGGACTTCATCCTAAGCTTCCACACTTGAAAGTCAGTCTTGCCATTAAACTATGCAATCTCCAAGATTCCCAACAAGATTTTCCGAAAACAAAAAACAAGACAGATCAAAGTAGTATTTCAAGTTTGTAATGAGCTAACGTAATCAAGACCGCTAATCCCACTCTGATACCACTGTTATTATGAATCTTTGACGGCACGTCATTGTGTGCTGCAAATTTATTCCCTAATCTCCTCCTAAGTATAGTAAGGGTAAGTTGGGGTCGAATCCACAGGGAACGGTGAGAAGTCGTCTTTTGTCTACAACTAAAGATTGGGGTTTGTGAGTAAGCAAGTTAAACGAGAAAATAAGTGCGCAAGTATTACTGGCGCGCGACAGAATGAAGTTATAAAAGTGTTAACAGAAACAGAGATGAGCTCGGTTCAGACTCGTCACTATGAACTCTATGTTTATCATTGGTCACTAAAGATATATGATATAATGTTCGCGTAAGTTGAAGTTCGGTCAAGGCTTAATAACCTACACATACATTCTGGTCAAAGTCAGTATGATATTATTACTCGGTTTAGTCTAATTAACCACGGATCCGGTCATAGTAGTGATTAACTATTCTAGCGTTACTCCTATCATTCATTGTCACGTACCTCTGATAGTTTAACAATAGACAATAGATTCTATAATTAAGTCTGCGGGTAAAAGCTTCGCTTAACTATCTAACCTAATTATCATGCAATTGAGCTTGAAGTAATAATACTAAACATGTCATGCATTAAGTACAAGACCTCAAAACATATTATTCAAAGATCAAAATCCAAACCGAATTCAGTAAATTAGCTAGACATACTGAATGTATACATCTCAATGTTTAAAGTTAAACAACTAAAATAACAAAATGAATCTGAATTGGCGCGTCGCTCAGCTCGCGTCGGAAGCTTGCGCGCACGGCTCTTCGCGGATAGGCAGATTTAGCAGATGTGCGGATCATTGTGATTTCCTTCATGCAATGAATTTATAGGCTAGCTTGCTTGGGTTTCCTCAATAAAATAGGCAAGAAAATATATGGAAATCATCTTTATCTCTAAAAATCAGCTTAGGAAATATTCTTGCGCGTGATGACGTCATCGATCCAGATTTGACGCTGGTTGCTGACGTCATCGCTTCCTTCTGCGCGACTCATTACTCGCGCACTACACTTCTCGCGCGCTGTTTGTGTTCCGGTTTTGTTATCTTGTTGTTCTTTGCTCCGAGATTCAGCCTTCTTGTTGCACTTTTGTTCGAACTTCTCTGATAAGCCTGAGATACAAAACTACACCAACAACTTAATCTTATACTAAAAATGTTAGAAATACAAGTAGTGTAAAGAACCTAAAACAGCATACAAAAGTGCCTTATCAGTCTTTCAGCACATATTAAATCCAATTAATGCAAACAAGAACCCTACTTTCAAGAAAATGAGTAAAGAAGCAAACACACCCAATTATACCGAGGGTATATGATCCAAAGGGCCTTTACTCCTCGTTGAGCAAACTCGGTGTTCTAAAGTGCAATGTGAAAGCTCGACAGAAATATAATACTCCTCGATGAACAAATTCGGTGCTCTAAGCATATATAATACTTAATAAAAATATAAAATTAATTGAGTGTAAGTATAATTAAGTAAAAGGAAGAGGGTATATGAGTAAATATGTAGGCTTGGATTTGTGTTGAGATATGAGGAGCACTTTTCTTAGCAAACACTCTACGGTTCATTGAATGTTTTTGCTATAAGTTACTTTTGTTTTCTTCTCCTCCATGAAATCATCTTCGTTTGATTCGAACTCTATAAAAATGATTTCATGAAAACATTTCAACTCTTGGTTCAAGAATAACACATTCATTTTACCAGCCACACCACCATGTGCATTGCTATCACTACACAACATTACATCTAAGAAGAAAACAAGTTTGAGAACCTATTCAAATTTCGTTAAGAAAGACGAACCCTCCATTTGGATGCGGAAAAATAGTATAAAAAAGTTTAGGAAAAATATAAAAAAAGTAATTGAGAAGAAATTTTTCATTGTCTTCTTTAGTATTTTTTTATTTCCCTTTATACAACCAATTATATCCAAATTTTAAATTTTCATCAAAATTTCTTTTCTACCCAATTTTTCATACAACCAAACGAAACCTAAGGAAGAAAACTATCTATTAGCATGAGAGATTCAAATGACTAAATATCTAAATATAAAAGAAAAGTTGGTTGTATGGATACTAAATTAAATAATAGATGAGTTGCTTTATTGAAATTTCCATTCACTGTTGAATTGTAGTCTTTAATCAACACTTTCATTGCATAGCTGCATTTTTTTATCACAACACAGCATCTTTTTCTCTAAATAAAAAATACTAGCAGGAAGACAAACAAAACCGAAAAGATGGTAAAACCCTGCAACAATGTATATATGATTGCTATGTGCATTAACCAATAACACACTCCAATTTGACACGATACACACATGAGAAGATCCCATCTCAGAAGTCCATCCATCATCACCCAGAGCTTAGATCTTTAGAAACATGGCCTTGCCACCTGCACAACTCAGAGATGGTTCAATCAAAAAGCAATTTATTTGCCTCATATAAAAGCTAAAACACATGCTGATAACATTTCCCAGCAGCTGCCACTTGCCACAGCAGTGGCAGGTCCAGCCGTGGAAAATATGTTTCTATAGAATTGCTCAATGGGCATGGGACTTACAAACCTGGAAAGGAGAAATCTCGCTAAAGGACTCAAATTTGGATTCGAACTGAAATCTTTGCCTTGCTGCTTTTTCCATTCATCTGATCCAGGAACTGGGTTTGACGTTTGTCCAGTACCTAACTTGCCCTTGAATATACGGGCTGCAAGATCTTGTAGGTCACTTAATGAAGCCTCTGTTGAACTGCAAACAGATCTTACAAGGTTGAGTTGCATTCCAGGACAACAGTAATAGCTAGCCTATACAACATAACAGCACAGGACAATAAGAACCTTTCCAATTGATGCAGCATTTTTCTGAACATTATTTCAAATGATCCAGGCTTGGCATGCTCCATGTTTGCAAGCACACTTATCACTGAGTGCACAATTGGCCCTTCTGGGTCATCGGCAAAAGCCTATAGTATACATGCATTGAACGGAAACCTTTTAGAAAGTGTTAGGCTGATCCAATCTTGTCAATAAATTAAAGGGTTAAATACTTAAACATGCCAGCAGGCGTAGCTACATACCTCCTTTACAGATGGGATAAGCAATGCTTTGAACGGAACTGATGCAGCAGTTGCAGACAATACCAAGTTTTCATCATCATCAGAGTGGCTAGGTTTTGGAAACCCCCTTGGAGCATCAAAAAATTCTCTTGAATTTCTGGCAAGCAATTCGATAAGATAATGGTGAGTTGGAGGCCATCCAATTTCTGCAGTACCTGTAAATTACAATAAAGGTCGATGTACCTAGAAGAATCAGAGCCACTAGTGGTATTATCTTTTTTCATTATATCCTGCATATCTCTGTTGACCTGAGACTTGCTGGATCTTTCTCGAGGATTCACTCTCTTCGATCCTCCTTGTATGGCAGCCCTTGCCTGCACATGTGAGCAGCCATGCCTCCAGTTTCAACAGTTAACCATGACATATGAACCATTATATAGGCCACAACAAAATGGTGTGGACTCATGGATAAGTGTGAGAAAGAACAGACTAATTGCAAACCAGGTCACGGAAGAGAGTAATTATGAACCTCCCTAACAATATCGTTTCTATCCAACACATACACACGCGTAATGGGGCAAAAACTATTCTATTAAATATATAACTGAAGACGAGTGGACATGACAGCTGATACTCTTATCACAACCAAATGCGGGGAATCGAAATCATTTTGACAAAAACGGCACAAAGTTCTCAAAGGCTGATGCACTACTTTATATGGGTAACTCAGAATTCAAAGGAAAACTTGCGATGGAGATCGAAATGTGTGGGGGTATCAAGAAGATTAGCAAGTTGTGACTGAGCAGTGCTGCATTATTAAAATCAATTTCCATGCAATGACCAACCTCGGCAAGGTTAGTTGAACTGTCTTCAATTGACGCTTCTGAAAATCTTTCCTGGATACCAAGTCTAGACCTTGGAGTCTGAGGAGAGCCACCATCATGTTGACCTCGAATGACAACAGTTCCCGAGCTAGAAGTATCCTCAAATGGAAGGTTGCTAACCTACAAGGAGAATACAAAGAAAAAAGATAACGAATCATGACCAATTGATTGTCAATATTATTTCATTGAACTTGTTTGTGCAGTTACCTGAGTACTTTCACTGAACCGAGTAAATGGTGGTAATCCTTTAGGCGATCTTACAACAACTGTACCAGAACCGCTTATAGACGACTCTTCCTGTAATCAGCAAGTAAATTGCAGAAACGGTTTATGAAAAAAGTTAATAAACAGAAAAAAGTTCAACCAGACAAATACAAACGTTCAATCATCAGTAGCAGACTAACAATTAATGGCCACTCAGATTATCTACCACGTCTGCCAAGATAATAGTTGAAGCTATTCAATGGTTTTTATAATATGTTAAAATCAGAAATCTAACTATACAACATTACTATTATTAACTCGCAATTCATCACTCTGTATGCAAGATGTATGAGGCTTGATTAGTTGTTATACATACAAGGGACAGACACTATTAGATCCTCATAATTTTAACACATACCTCAGTGTTTTGGCTTCCGGAGGGATGGTCGTATAAGTGAGTTTGAAACCCGAATGAAGATTCAGCCGGAACTACGTCTGAAGAGGACACCCTTAGTCTACCAGTATCTACTGTTTTCCTAGGAGTAGTCTGCTTGTTTGAAATTTCTGACTTTCTTTCTCTAACCTGAGGAGGTCTTACACTTTTGACTGTTCCGGTGTTATTATGACCGCCTATACTAAAATCCCATCCAGCATTCTTCATAGTTTTTCCTTGGCCACTGTATGCAAATAATGGTAGGACAATTAATTATAAATTATATCTACAAAACAAGATAAGTTTGCAATCCCATTATATTTATGTTATGCTCACCTTATACGATCTGTTTCTTCACCCCTTGGATCTCTTGACACCTTCACAGTATCAGATGCCTCACCATAACCTTTTGTTATATTGTTTGGAGTTTCCTCATCATCTTTGAATTGGATTTTAGGCCTCTCCCTAACAAAGGAAGTTATAATTACAGTAAAACAGTAGTTTCCTTCCAACAAAAAAGTGGTACTAGGCTTCTAGCATCATGTTAATTAGCCAAAGGCAATAATTTTCATTGAAGACATTGTCACGTAACATTCACACTAAGTTTGAAGAGTTAAAAGGTAAAGAATCTCAATTTACCGTATTCTCTCCAAAAGTCTTGGGCTTTTTCTAGCAGTTCTAATGAAACGGTGCTTTAAGAGATCCTTGGCACTAGGTCTCTGTCACACAAATACAAAAAATAATAACAGTGAGCATATATGCTTACTATTTCAAATTTAAGAGCAAGCTAGAACTTTAACAATATATTTAAAGAGCAAAAGAAAGAAAACATCGGAAATCAAGTAACAGTTTAAATGTCCCATGGGAGGTTCCATTACAAAAATATAAAATCAAATAAAATTAAGATCAACATTTGAGGGAAAAAACCTCCAAACAAACTTAAGCGGACAATGGAGGACTATAATGATACTTGATGCCAACTTTAAAGTGGAGAAGATGGCTTTTAATTAGATTGCAAGATATATATTTACTCAACGAATTCTTTATCATTCAACAAGAGCATGCGTTACAAGACAAATGTTCCAGGAGTAGACTTCTTGACAAAGGTGAAGTATATTGCAAATTTGACAAATTTCTAAATTTAACTTTACTGTTAGAAAGACAATTGAAAA
The DNA here is from genome assembly GCA_006409495.1 of Sedum album. Taxonomy (NCBI): domain Eukaryota; kingdom Viridiplantae; phylum Streptophyta; class Magnoliopsida; order Saxifragales; family Crassulaceae; genus Sedum; species Sedum album. The sequence goes on from QZGG01000725.1 coordinate 78,443, forward strand.
CATTTCCAGTAAAGGACTCTTTGCATGCCAAATTAAATCAACAGAAACATGAATATAGACACAACTAAAAAAGCATGTGGCTGACAATATTTGTCTTTTAAAATGAAAATAGGCTTGAAATATTTGTAGTGTAGAACAATGTCTATGGATGATTAACATCATGAGGGTAGCAAGAACCGATAACTTACTTCCGATGGCACTTTCTTCAGACATAAACTCACAAATTCTTTCATCGGGCGAGAAAAATGTTCATCCAACTGCAGAAACATACCTTAAATATTATTTTAAATGTCAAGGGTAGTCAAATAAGTGTTTTTGTTACAAATGCATCGAATGGATAACAAAGATAACCTGAGGGGGATTTTCCCGCGGTATGATGAAAAGAACTCTCATTGGGTGAAGATCTGCTAATGGAGGTTCTCCTTTTGCCATTTCGATGGCAGTTATTCCAAGAGACCAGATATCTGCCTGAATGGAGAGCAGAGACATGTTTTAATGGCAATATAACCAACTTAATCAGAAAACAACCAGACAAACAGAAAAATTAGAATAGGTTGACGAATGCACTATTTGTAGCTTCTAATTAATATTACTATATTAAATAAAGAACGCTTATACTGGTTAACTAAGCATAATAGCATCAAAAGTTAGATAAATTGATAGGCAAGAAAGACAAAGGAGAGAAATCAATTAATTAAATATACCTTTTCGTTATATCCATCTGAATTCTGTATTACCTCTGGAGCCATCCAGAAGGGTGTTCCTACAAAAGTCTGTTATTGTTAAGCTTATAAGCTGGGATGTTGACATTTTTAGGGGGAAACTATTATTTTTATATGTGAAGGATAAAAACAGATGAAATGAATGACATAACATGATACATGTATACTCTAAGCAAATTACTAGTGGCAAATATCAAAGCTAAACAACACTCAAAGCTTGTGTGAATGGAAACTTGTGGTCACAAATGATATCTGTTCTTTACAGGACACATGCTATATTGCTATGTAGTAGAACTGTAGAAGACTTAGAATCATGCGGTGAGTGATTTGTACACAACGCATATAATTCATCACTGAAGTAAAGTTATATATCCCAGATTGGCTTTCAGCAATCATAAGTGAAAAAAAAGCTTTTCATAATGTTGAAGTGAGGTGAGAATCATTAAACAGTAATCCGTCAATAAGATCAATATGAAGGCCTATGAGTGGTCTGCTTCGACATCAATCTTATTTAAGGTACATTGTATATATCATTCCTTCATGGACCATGAGTACTAACAGTAATGAATTATTGGGACAAAGACCAACCTTCCTTCTAGAGATGGTCCTTGTTAACTGAGCTGAGACACCAAAATCAGCAACCTGCCAAACTCAAGGAACATTAAGAAAATAAAATAATAAGTCTGCATGAGAATCCTAAACTAAATAAAGCTATATAGGCTAGTGTAAAATCAGTTTGGCTCTGACAATGAATGCATGCACAAGTAACGCAAAACATATATCTTAAAACAGGGAACGATAAGGCGTCTCTAAATATATATATAAATATATCATCTTTCTAAATTACGAGGGAATTTCTCTCAAATATAGAGAAGAGCTTTTTGGCAGTTTAAATGCATCACATATTGGCATTAAATGCCCGAAATAAAACTTATAAACTATTGAGATTGCAAACATAGAAGAACTCTCATTAACAACTACTAAGTATAATTTAAGGGTGGACAGACTACAGAGTATAAAGACAGTGTAATTGTTGAGGAATACGAAAGTACCTTCACATCTCCATTTTCGGTCAGTAATATATTTGCCGCTGTTATTCAAAAAACCTTAATCTTTTCAGATTCTAACCAAGGGTATAAAAAGATATTTATCATATTTTAGAAAGAGTGGAATGAAATTATTTCATTGAAATGCGGAAAGAACCTTTGATATCTCTATGAATCTTTCCTTCATTATGCAGATATTCAACTGCATGTAGCAAATCACGGAGAATACACCCTATGGACATTTCATCCAGTGGAGGTCCAGACTGGATCTGCATGATAAAGCATGTATCAATTTTAAGTTGTTAAAATTGTGCAAGAATATTTTGTTCTGAATACTTAAAATATCTTTTACTCTAAACTTCAAACTTTAAGATTACTTGAGGATGAGACAAAATTCTTCAGAACATGTTATTAAAGCCACCATAGTTTTTGCAATATCATCACAACGACTAGGGTCAGCAACAAATAATTAGATATGATTACAGTTGAGATAACAGTAACATTCACGGCGATATAATAAACCTATGAAATAAATTAAAAACACATACACAATCTGTACTCATTAGTCATTATGCCAAATTTAACAAAATGAATGAAAACAAAAGAGGGTCAGAAATTAAAAAGAAACTGGCAGTAATAGCTTTAGATACATACAAGGTCAGCCACAGAGCCACCCGCCATATACTCCATTATTATCCATAGTTTGGTTTCATGAAGATACGAGCCGTAGTACTCAGTGATATATGGGGATCGGCACTGAGACAAAACGGATATTTCCTGAACCAATAGAAACAAGATGAGAATACCAAAACCTAAGTAAATACCCAACTCAAAGGTTAAATGTTCTGTGATACCTTCTGAATATCCTCAATTTCATCTTCACTGCAAGGATTCATGTCACAGGAATGATAAAGTCAGAGATAATATTTCAAAAATATGAATCACAGGAAATCGAATTATGGAAGCTATATCACTAGGTCTAAACATGTAAATCCTAAACTGTAATCAATGCAAAATATTACATCAATTTATCCAACATGTGTAATATGGTTATTGTATAATTTGAAAATGCAATTCACAGAAGAATGTAACTTTAGTATGTGCAGATAGTGTTCAGCACATTAACTGTTGGATTAACTGCAACCGCTGCACTATTTATCTACTAAAAGGTATTTCAAGAATTACATATTTTTGTGACTCATGAGCTCATGGAAAGTGAATCTCCATCATAAAACTCACATATTAGTCAATGAACACGCAGTTAATATTTGACATTCACCATTGGTCTACATCCAAGTTGAGGTAAACTACTTACGCTTCTTCCAAATCAATGACTTTGATAGCAACAACCTTGTTTAGCTCCTTGTCAAATCTGCAAATCAACTTAACAATAAGCTCTCTGGTCGGGATGCAAGGATGATAAATCAAAGATCAGTTGAGATAGTAGAAACTACAACTATTATCATGCTTTTCATTCTACAGCAGATTACCGAATATAGTAGTTCAGGATTAAACTAAGAAGAAAAACTGAAAAAATGCAGTTACCCTTTATAGACATCGCCAAATGATCCTCTCCCAATCAATTCCAAGGAAGTAAATCTTGATCCCGCGGCCTCAATTATTGCGGCCGCATCAGCCATTTGAAATGTACTGTCTGATTCCTTTAGGTATCCAAACAAGACAATATTAGCATAAGGATATACACAGATTATACACAAATAACACTAAAACAAGTCATTAGCCGAATAAAAAATCCTAAACTGATGACAGAAACTTGAGGGAAAATGTAGGCTTCAAGTTCCATTTGAGTCGTGAGGATCAGATCTAATAAGAGTAGATGTGGCGTTGTAGGTAGAAAGGTTACTCTTTGATTACAATCAAAGCATCATAAGGATAAATTGAACAAGGGTTTCAAAAAAAGTATTGGGTTTGGTAGGACAACAATTGATAGTCATAGAGATGATGCGATAGAGATACAACAACGCACGCATTACTTGAAATTAGCGTACAAAAGCATTTCAATTCAAAAGTTGTTAGAGTTTGGTAACCTTACCAAATCGCAAGCGGGAAGAAAGAGGATCGAATCGATGATGAATTGGGTCACTCCACGCCGGTCTCCGATGGCAATCTTGTTCGGATGAAATTGAAGGAGATCCTCTCCGTTAACAGCTGTGATTTTGTCATTAGACCAATCCAATCTTAATTGAACCGTCGAACCGATTTTTCAGTACTGAACCAAATCTTTATTTTCTAACGTCCCGTTTGGATGCATGGAAAAATGGGTGGAAAGAAAATTTTGATGGAAAATTTAAAGGAATCCATGAGTGTGTGTTTGGTTGTTTCATGGAAAATGAAAAAATACAAAAAAATCAATGTTAACTTTTCCACTCAATTTTTCATGTGAAAATCACTTTCCCTTAAATTTTCTTTTCATCACTTTTTCCACGCATCCAAACGGAGCCTAAACCCATTAGACTTTAATAAAAACATCATTAATGCATTTTCCCAAGGGTTAATTTCATTCATTAATGATCATGTTAATTATTTTATGTTCTAGAGACTTAATAATTAAAGTGATTTAGAACCAAAGTAAGATATAATAATGATTGTGAATTTTTTTGAAAAATGAGGGCAAAAAAAGCCCAATGAGTACAATACGAGGACTTAAAAAGCTAAATAACTATTTAGCCAGACTCGATATAACTAAAAAATAAAAAATTAAATTAAATAGCTAAACCGAATCATTTGTCTCGCTTAGTACAATACGAGAACCGAAAAAATCAAAATCTAAGATGTGGTAACCGAGTTGCAAATGGAAGGACACGATAAGAGTAAGATGAAACAAGATGAAGCACGTGGCAGCAAGATGAAACAAGCAAGATGGTAGTGTAATTAAATCTAACTTAGCTTCACACGGCAGCAGCACCTGGGAAGAGCCATCGTCCTGAGAAGCAGTAAGGTGTAGCACCGAAATAGGTGCAGGGAAGAGAAGGCCGATGCGAAGAGAAGCAGTGGTAGCCAAACATCTCCGAACTGGCGGCATGACAGATCCAGTTCCATAGGAAGAGGAAAGAGAGGAACAAAAATAGAAAGAAAAAAAGAAATCACCCTCGAAGAGGGAAGCAAGGATCCAAAAAAATTCTCCGCCGAAAGACAAGAGAGAAAACCTCCAGAGAGAGGAAAACCTCTGGAGAGAGCTCATATATTAATAATAATTGTGAATTTGTTACTTGTGAAATATTTATTAATTTAATTTGGGTTTTCATTTGATATAAAGCGGTAATTTGATTAGGAATATATCACAACCAAGGGCCAGAATTAATTGAAATTATTTATGTGTGATACAATGAGGCAATAATTAAAGTTTATATGACATGCAGTTAAAGTAACCAAATGGTAGTAGTTAACCACTAAGTCTGTAAGAGGGGTTTGGATTTGGTGCAGTGTGCATCGTTTTACAGCGAGTACATTTTGTACTATTAAATTACGTCGTAATGAATGAATCTTTTACAAAACGATGTAGTTTTGTGTTGTTGTATAATGTTGTTTGCCTGCACCAGATCTTATTCCCTATAAGAGAGGTCAATGGTGCTAGAAGTCAATATTAAATACTTTAAAGTGAAAAATTGTTTAAATGTTCATTTATGCTTTAGTTTACTTAGAGAAACCATTTTCTATAAAGATGATTAAGAAACTTTTTGTAAAATTATAATAATAATATAGAACGAGTTTTAGGAGGACATGTATAATTTTGTAAGACGGAAGGACACGATCTCAACCATTTATTCCTAACAATCCAACGGTTGATATTGATAACTTTCAATCTCTAAACTGCTCGTGGTTTTTGAAAATCCAACATGCCCAATTAATTAAAAACCGACTTTAATCTCAACCGTCGATTTAATCAATCAACTCATAATAATATAGTTGTTACGTCCTTCTATCTCACGAAATATACATGTCTTCCTAGATCCCAACTCATAATAATATAGTTGTTATAAATGGCTCATTTAAGTTGGATGACTTATCATACTATCTATGTCTCTACATGTTTTTGTATAAATGTTTATTATGTTTGATGTAAAATGATGAACAAAAAACCTTCCAAAACTTTTCCCCTAATTCTCTATTTGTCTAAAATTTCTTGTCTTTACAAATATTCTAATATTATTACACGTTATTAGCACAAGTTGCCTTATGAAAGAGATAATTGTAAGAAATTGATATATTAATTATATATGATTTTAGGGTTAAGTTCTTGTGAGATTAAAATCATAATCGTTGAATTTGATCATCCAACGGTTGAGATTAAAAGTGATTATAAATAAATATGGCGGTTGGATTAGTAAAATATGCGGGACGATTGGTTTTGGAAGTTTTTTGTGTATCAAATATGATCCGTCCATTTAATAAAAATCAACGGAAAAGATCATTTCTCACCTTCTCACAAATATTTGATGGTCCTTGATCTCTTCCTATGATGTCATCATAAGAAAACTTGTTTTACAATTCCTTTGATGATGATATTTTAACATTTGAAGTTATCAAAGTTGATGTTATGTCCCATATCAAAAATCAAAAACCAATGTCAAAATGAATAAAAATGCCAACTTTAGGGTCTGACTAGGGATTTGTTCAATAGTATAGACTTGCAATTTATTATGGTATCACGTTATCAGCGCGAGTTGTCTTACGTAAGAGATAATGGTAAAAATTGATAAACGATTTATATATCGTTTTTCCCTTACTTATTCATGGTGCCATCATTAGAAAACTTTTTTACAATTTAAAGTTTACTAATGTTCGCTTGCCATGAAGTGAACTCATACCTATTTATTATATTTTTTATATCGGATTCCCTTAAAGCGGTATCACACATTTTATTTTACAAATCCATTCAATAAATCATGATTTTAATTGTATTCCCTTAAATGGAACAAATATGAAGCATCCAAAGAGCTACAAATATATGGAAATGAAACGATGTATGACTTGAACCCCTGTAGTGAAATCGTAGACATGAAATTTATGAATGATTTACAGTTTGATTCACTTAAAGTGAAATCATCTATATAGAATTCATTAGTGTATCAATATTGATATTTTAAAAGTGGAATCATCGCACCCTATTCATTAAATTAAAGTCTAATGAAGTGTAATTTAATTCCCCAAAAGCAGAATAATCACATGTTATTTATCTTGATGCGCAATAAAAATATGTAACACCCGAAGTGATTACACACTAGTCATGTTGTAATATTTCATTAAAGTGAAGTCGTGCACTTCTCTATTCTATATTACTTTGATCTCCTATAAGTAAAATAATACGCATATAACCTGAAGTGGAATATTGTACATATAAAACCTGAAGTTGATTCATATATATTTTATTTTTAGGATTTATCTCAAAAATTGCATGCATAATAGGTGATGTTCCACGACACCATCATTATATTGAGATAGTCCATTAACCACCTTTATAACCACTTACGTTAACAATTCACTACCTGACATTATTTTGTCAAATATTCTATTATATAAAATAATTTTTAAATATAATATTGTATTTTAGTCCATTAACCACCTTTATAACCCCGTTATAATGAATTTTCACTTCATCACCCTATATAATGACTTCATTAGCAATGCAACTGAGGTGGTGCTTTGTTAACGAAGGTGATTATGAAGGTGGTTCAATGGAATATTACAATATAAGGGTGGTGTCGTGAAGTATCCCCTATCATGAAGGTGGTTTTCTGCAGTTAATACTTTTACTTATTAATTGATTTTTTAGAAATATAGTTCTTATTATGTATAAAGTGAAGCAAATACAAATTATGTGTTTATTGATTTATTTTTTTATTTAGTCTCTTGAAATGGATGGAAGACACGTGATTTTTTAAAGTTGATATCATCTTCAAAAGTGGATGTAAGCACTGCATTTGTAAATGTGTTCCCTAAAGCATACACTAATTATTTATTTTTGTGCACAATCTCGATCATTAAGTGAAATTGTATTGATGTATTTTCAGAAGAAAAAACAAATAACTATTAGTATTATATCTATTTATGCATGAAAAAATGCATTCATTCTCACAAGCATTAAAGTAGACACATGATCATTGGTCGGAGAGAATGTACATATTGTCCTCTTGAAGAGGATGCACATAAATTAAATATATTTCATTATTGAAGAGAAGTATATATGCAAAATAAATCACACTCAAGAAGAGTAGTTTTAATCTCAAGAAGAAGATTGCAAATGAAATTAAAGAGAGTATATTTGAAACAGTTATAACAATTTGATGACATTAGCATAATAACATTGCACCGAGCACCCGGTTCAAAACTAAAAATTCAAGTTACGTCATGAACCATGCTAGCGGTGCATGAACCTCTCCTTTGCCGCTCCTTAGAATTCAAATTCACCAAGTTTCAGTAGAGTTAGAAGGCATGTGTACTGTACTTGAAGAGCTGACAAATTGTATTGTTGAATCTTTTTGCGAAGCATCTAATTTTAGCAAAGTGGCCTTATTACTCTTTGCTCTATGAATCACATTATGATGTTCAGATTGATGAAGATATGGATGAAATCATGAACATAATTGATGCGGCCCAATTAAGTGGGTTTTGGGCCATATGTCAAGTTTTCGGTATTTCTATTGAAATCAACGAATCTTGCTTATCAATTTCTGGGTATTCTGCGGAATCAACGAGTTATTGATTATCTATCCCGTCAACTTCTCGGCAATCTGCGGAATCAACGAGACGTTCTTGTTTGCCCACCCGCGCTGCATCAGATTGGTATCAGTTTCCAGTTGGTCCTGCGTGATGACTCTTTGTGGTAGAGATCAATCCAGAAGGTTCGCAGGCATTGACGAGACGTTCCTTATTTTACGACGTGAGAGTGCAGATCTGCGCAGGCAAATCGAGTATATTACCCATCGTTTGGAGACGGTGGAGACTAAGCGTGCACAATCAGATGATCTCTTTGGGAGACATGATTATATTATGATGATGATAGTGATACTGTTTTCAAATTCGGAGAACCCATATGTGATGAGTATGGTGATGATGTGGATTATAGTGAAGTTGAGAGCGATATTGCTTCCTGTCTCGCAGACCATATATGATGATTATGGTGATGACGAAGTTTATATTGCTCTGAGTTCAGGGAACCCTATTTACGATACTTACAATGATGATGAGGTTGATAAGAGTTTTGATATTCATGATCCTATTTATGATGATTACGGTGATGTTGAGGAAGATGTCGAAGAGTATGTGAAAGAACATATCAATATTATTCCACTGTTACGACTTGTTGTTTTGACCCATGAAGACAAATGTTTACACAACAAAGTATTTTAGTCTGCTTGCACTACTAACATGAACGTTTGCTACTTTTTCTTCGATGAGGGTGTCCCTGTTACTTTTTTCAGATGTGCGTTGAGATTAAAGCCCTCATATTAGAGATGTCGAAGAAGTCCACAGGCTCGAAAGCCCAATTAAAGCCCTAAAGCCGGAAAGCCCAGTCCGAAATTAGCCTAGCCCGGCCTATCCTATAACAATAAATTAGCGCGGCCCTAAAGCGAACGGGTCAGGTTAGGGTCATTAGTAGAAGCCCGAATTTCCGACCCTTTTTTGAAGCCCGATTGCTATATTGGAGGAAAACAACTCTTTGCCAATTCTCAGACGACTCTATTTCAGAAGTTCGTCGTTCTCCAATCTTGTCAATCGAAGACAAGAATTGATCCCTTGGACATGGACTCAACCTATTAAACCCAAACCATCAGTCCACTCTTTCTCAGTCCAGAAACAACTTTGGTGTACGTCATTGATTCTCGATCCGTAGATTCCTATCAAAGGTAATCTTATATGTGTTGTTTTTGAATTTAGTTGTTTGTGCAGATTTTTATCTGAATCCATTATGTCGATTTAGTAGATTTTGTTGTGTAGATTTGTAATTGATTCAAGTGTTCATGTTTTACTTTAGTTCATTATGCATATTTTTATTGAACTTATTTTGCAGACTTTAGTTTATTCTATTGTGCAGTCGGTAAGAGTCGGAGCCAAAAATGGCCACCACTGGAGCCAACCCGGGTTCGATTCCTGATGGGAGCAGGACAGGAGTTCTGCGGGGTAGGTTAGAGGGGAATAATTTAATTGGTTTGAGAATGGGGGTTGTCCATTCCTTGACCAATTTTTTTTTAAAAAAAAAGTTTATTCTATTGTGCAGATTTTAGGTAGAATTCATTGTGCATATTTTAGTTGAGTTTATTATGCTGATTTTTAGTTGACTTCATTGATCAGATTTTTGGTTGAGTTTATTGTCCAGATTTGACAATACTATGTTAATATTTGCTTTAATAAGTGCATGTTTACTTGGGTACTCATATATGTTGACATCGCAAATTCAATTTATTCTGAGTTTTTGTATATAATCCAATGGAATTCTTTTTCGTTGTTGCTTAACTGAGTTTTTGGTTGTTCTTTGTGATTGTTTAGCATAAGAAATCTTTGATTTCTGGCTGAGTTATTTAATTTGGTGTTCATGGAGTCAGTTCTTTCAAATGTTGTTGCAACATCTGATTTGAATGTAGTTCAACCCACCTCAACAAATATTAAAATTGTTAATCTTGACAAGTCTGATGTATGGAATATGCTTAAGAAGTTGGATGAAGTATTTTAAAATGCAAAAGAAATTCAAAGAGCCTAATGTAGTGTTTGTGATGCATTGCTTTTGTGTTCAAGAACTTCTCATTTAGCTAGACATGTTGCAAAGCATATAAAAGCTATAAAAATAGTGGTCACTTAAGAAATCAGATGCTGCTAGCTAAGGATAAATCTAGGATATTATCTTCTTTTGAATTTGACAATGAAAGAGCTACATCTGAAATTGTTAACTTTATTATTAGAGCTGAATTGCCTTTTTCATTAGTAGACACTCATGATTTTGCTTGCATGATACAAGGGGTATTTGCACCTCAGTTTAAAATGTTTTCACGTGAGACTTGTAACGTGATGTTATGAAAATGTTTGATACATCTAAAAATAAATTGCTTTCATAATTTGATTCTATGAAAAGAAAGGGGGGTTTTACATCTGATTTGTGGTCGTCAGGACAAAAGATGGGTTATGTGAGTTTGATCGCACATTAGATTGATAATGATTGGATAATGCATAAGCAAAATATATCATTTAAAATGGTAGAATATCCTCGCACTGGTGACATTCTCACTGCTAATGCTTCTGCGAATGATGTTCTCATTGCACAGTTGTTTGATCATCTTACGCTTAATAATGTTAGCAGAAAATTATTACATGCGAGGTGTGTTTGTCATATTTAAATCTGATTGTGCAAGATTGTATTAAATTATTGTCATCAAGTATTGAGAAGATTACATCCATTGTTAGATTAATAGATTCATCTATTAAAACGAATGAAATGTGGCTGAATGCATGTTTTGAACTAGGTTTAAATAAAATAAATATTGATGATGATGTGCCACAATTGATGGAATAGCGTGTTATGGATTGATTTCTCAAATCCAAGTGAAATGGCAGCGGAAGTCAGGTCTTGCACGCTCAGATCTGAATCTGGGCGGGCAGATTGTGTATGGTGCGGAAAAGTGGTGGTTTTGGTGTTGTTTGTGGGCGGATTTGGGCGAATACGATATGGATGTGTAGGGAATTGAGTGAGGAAGGGTTTTATAAGTATTTGAACAAACAAATACCCAAAAATCAGACTGTTTTATTAAGAAACAAAACAGACTGCAAAAACGGTATTACAATAGCTTTAGTTCGCTAGATCTTGTAACACAATCTAGGGAACTTTGACAACAAGGATAGATGACCAAAAAGAGCAGTAGAAGCTATTGAGGCTTACGAATTTAATCTGAATATTTGGTGATTTGCAAATGAGGAATGAGGCTGGTTTTATAGCCTTCTTCCCCGCCCTCTTTAATGCTCGGTTGACCAATTTGAATTTGAACTCTCCGGTGCATCCCCCCTTGTCTCTAGCCGTTGGCTAGGGCTTCCTGGCCGTTGGTGGTGGCTGCTGGGCTTGGTCCTCACGGCCCATGGTGGTGGAGGTGGTGGTCCAAGGCCCGGTGGTGGATGGAAGCTCCGACTTCATTAAATGAACCTCCACTTCTTGTCCGAAGATTGCTTCATTGATGGATGCTGAACTTGGATCTTCAGTTGCTGTCCTAAGGTCCTTGAGTTGTCTTAAATGAAGTCTAGTTGAACTCCTTAAGTCCTCAAGGTCAGCTCGAGTGTCGGTTTCCTGCGCGTCTGCTGTCCGTGCGCCAGTCACTTGCGCGCCTGCTACTCGCGCGCCAGATACTTGTGCGCCAGTTGGTCGCGCGCCAGTGTTGCCGTGGGCCTTTGTGGTCTCGCGCGTGGTTTCTTCGGGCCTGGGGTCGGCTAAAGAGGCCTTGGCTAAGGCCTTGGGTGTAAGGCTCGGGCTTTCAAGGGCGCTGCCCGAGCTAGTGCGAAGGTCCTCGTGCGGAGTCGTAACATAGTGCTTATGATCTTTTGAAAGTTGCTAATAAATAAAAATTTACATTTCATTGGTATTGCGAAAAAGTTAATGAATCTAGGAATGGTTTATTGCAAGTTCCTAGTGAACATGATTGTATTGTAGCTAAGTTGTGTATGAACTTTTTGCCGTCTTTAGTACTTCCACTAAAGTTTTTAACAGGGTTAAATCACCCACTTCTATTTGGTTGAATTATTTGGTTGATATAGCTGTAATTTTTAAAGCTTATTAGCCACTGTCCTCTTTTAAACTTGCTTTGGATGCTATGCGTTTCAAATTTGATAAGTATTGGGCTTAATTTCCATTGATATTTTGCTTGACAACTGTTTTGGATCGGCGTTTTAAATTATTGGCAATTCAAACTTGACTTTCATTGTATGATTTAACTGATTCTCAAATTCGATTGAAACTTGAACCTGGTAAGAGCATGTTATATCGATTGTATGACACTTATAAAAGGTCTTATGTTATATTTACGACCAAATTTGTTGCGCCTAATGTCAAAATAGAAATCGATTCAATTGATGTTTATGTTCCTATATTTCTCGATACTTCATTTTTTACTCTGAAAAGAGCAGGGTGGGTAATACAAGTTGCGCAACATATTTGCAGAATTATTTAGAATTTGATACACTAGAAATAATTGAGAATTCAAGTTTTAATATTTTAAATTGATGGAAAGCTAATTGTTCTATGTATCTAATATTGGATATTATGACAAGTTCTATTAAGCATATGTGTGTCTTCTATGGCTTCGGAGGCCGTGTTTTCTGCTAGAGGCCATTGAAGCTTTTATATGTTTAAAAGATCGGTTTTTGACTAATTACAGGTTAAAAGAAGCTATTGCGGAAGATATGATGAATGTGATATCAAGTAGGGCAGGATGGATGCAAAATGAAGAAGAAAATGATAGTGCGGCATATGCCCATACTGTGAAAAATGTGGCTAATTGAATGTGATATCATATAGATCTTGTTTTGGTCTTTTTGTGGTGTATTTTTTATCAATCAATATTTTGGTCGATTATTTGCTTCATATCTTAAGGCTTTGTGTTGTTTTTTGAATTTGTTATTTGGCCCATTTATTTGTTGTGAAGAGTTGATTTATCAAATATATGATTTGATGCATTGTGGAAGAAAATGGTTCAAATGAGTGAAGAATTCTACAGAATTACGATATGTACAGCTTGACCTCTTTGCCTTCTACAACTTGTACAGAACGCATATGAAGTCCAAGTGAAGTACATATGACTCTTGGGTCAAAAGTGCGTTTAAAGACAAAACAGCAGTCACCTCGGGAGCCTCGGTATTATACTGACCGTACCGACCCTATCCAAACGAGCAGTTTGCTACTGCTATTATTCGTCGGACTAATTCGACAAAAATCACAAAGTAAATGAGTTACACACGAGCGTAAATTTTGTGGTGTAATAGATTGAATTTCACGATGGGGATTGAATACATTATTTTGCAACGATTTAGAAATAATGAATTTTTTTAATAAATCGTTATCAACATTTGAAATGTATATTAATGTGTCAATATCAAGAATGAAAGATTTCAATTGAAGCATCTCCAACCCATTTTGTAAATAAGACTATTAGCTAAAAATGCTTAGGTGGCATTATAAATAGAGAACCATATACATATTTCACCCTCTAATACACTACTCTAGTTAGCTAAAATTATACATAACCCATATTCTCACTCATCAAATTTACTACTCATCTAATCAATCTCTATAACTATTATGCCCAAATTATACATATCTCTAACAAAATGCACACACAGTTACGAAACCCCGTTGGAGCATAATGCATATTTGATCATTATGCATAACTAATATAATAATATTTTTTACATATTCATTTAGCTATCTCCATTGGAACAATGGTTAACTGTCCAAAACCACTATCATGATACCTCTTTACATGCATATGATTAAATAAGGTTAAGACGATTATTGATTCTTTTTTCACTATTATAAACGTTTTTGTTCCCTTGTTTTGTTGTAGCTCCATTGTAATGCATCGATATGTTTATTTTCTTTGTAAACTTTACTACAAGAAAACATTTCATTATCAACGATATTTTCTGTTGATCTTATATGAAATCCGTTAGTATTGTGTATAAATCCAATAGATTTTTCCGTTGATAGTCCGTTGTTTATAACGCCGCAGATTTTAATAAATCCGTTGGAATTTGTTATATTTCCTACAGACTGGTCTGTTGGTTGCATCGTTTAGAAATTATTCAAAATTTTACAAAACCGACGTATAGTTCATTGATTAAAATTTGTTGATAATAGTGTTAATATAAAATTACATTTAAGCCCTTCTTAATTTAACAACGGATTTGAAAGTTATATTCAATGGATTTTCCGTTGATCATATTTAAGCAAAAATTTATATATTTATTTTGAATACCAACCATTAATCTGTTAATTTAATGTTCGCTGGTTTTAATTACATTTAATAGTAAATTACTAATATACCCTCTGCTATTTATGACAAATATTTGTTGAATATAATTCTGTTAGTAATGTTAAGATTTAATAAAATTACTAATATACCCTCTGCTTATTTATGACAAATATTTGTTGAATATAATTCTGTTAGTAAATATTAAGATTTAATAAAATTACATTTAAGACCTTTTATTACAATTAAAAAATACCCTTAATTTATTAACAACTAAAAATCTGCAAGTTTTACTTCCGTTAAAAATTAGAAATCCTATTACAAAATTAAAATTAAATAGTCGAGATATATCAAAATTTGTTTAACATAAACATTCTTTTTTTTTTATTTAATCCATTTGAATATAACAGATAAACACAAAAATAAAATTAAGAAAAATTATTAAGAATTGGTTCAACTGTAACAATAACCCATCAAAAACTGAAAAACATAGACAATTCCTAATACTTAAAATGAAGAAGTCTGATTAACTAATCTTGTTGCATACTAATCAAAATCTTCCATATCATTATCTTCGAAAGTTGATGCAATCCTTTGGTCACTGGTTTCTTTTTCCTATATTTCAAAAGAAGAAATGTATTAAAATAAAAATAAAATAAAGATAAACTAATAACAATTATATTACCTTAAGTGAATTTTTGAATCCTTGAATATATATTCTCCAATGTTGTAATCACCAAGTTGATAACTTCTTTTTTAACGTCAGAACCTACAATGTTTCCATCAACCACATCTTCAGCTAAACTCTCCACTTGTTCACGTGAGGGTGACGTTTCTTTGAATAATCCACTTGATGAAGCAGCTCGTAAAGTGTCATTCACAACTTTAAAAAAAGATCATCTGACAGACATCGTCCACAAGAAGATTGGATAGAAAAATTTGTATTGTTCTTGAAATTGTATTTAAGAAACGTCACTAACAATATATTTAAAGTTTGTTCTTGGTAATATAATTTCAAGAACAATACAAGATCATCTGACAGACATCGTCCCATCTTTGAAATTCCAAACTCGTACTCAACATCACTAACAATATATTTAAAATATTATTAATATATATAATATCATATTACGATTTTTACAATATATTACAACAGATGTTAATATCAATGAATTAAAAACCGTTGATTTTTGTTTGTTGAAAATATTGTAATAAAAACAACGAATGACAATTACTACAAAATCTTGTTGCAAACAATATAAAATTTACAACAGATGTATTTTCTACCAAAATATTGTTGGTAATATAATTTCAAGAACAATACAAATTTACAACAGATGTATTTCCTACCAAAATATTGTTGGTACGAATTTGTATTTAAAATATTATTAATATATATAATATCATATTACGATTATAGGAAACGGTTCATGGAGGACGAATAAATTTATGTGAAACTTAAGGACATAATCTCAATCTTTGGTTTCTATCAACACAACGGTTAATATTAATAAGCGTCACTCACCAACTGCTACATATTTTTTCTAATTCATTATAAATTTAATTAAAAGTAATTTTAATCTCAACCGCTAGATTAATCTAAACCAACGGTTGAGATTAAGGCTCTATGTCTCACAAAAATTTGATGTCCTCCTAAAACTCAACCCTATGATTATAATTATAGTTTATAAATTATGAAAATATTTTAATATATCAACTCTAAAAGATTATTGTAGATAACATATAATATTTGATCGATAGAAATTCAGAGATGATATTCTTTCAATGACTTATGTAAAATATATAATACCTTCACATTACTCGTCACTTTAACATAAGTTAATATTTATTTTGTACCTAAAAATAAGATATTTACATTTGATCCTTTATTTTTATGAGGTATTCACCGTAAATCATCCACAAATATTAATTTTTCTAGAAATCACCCTTTTATGTTTTCAAAAAGTGTCAGAAACCATCCTTATCTTTAAACTAAATAAAAAAACGCGCAACCTCAATGTTTTCAGAAATTGTCAGAAAGCCTCGGATTAGGATCTTGTGCTGCGTACAGCCCATTATAGCCAAATAAAAAACGACGTTTTGAAAAGGGTTCAGAAATTTTAATTTTGGGTTTTAGTAAAATGCATAGTTTTGAGTTAATTTTAAACAAAACTATGTCGTTTTATCAATTAAATTTAAATTTTAAATTTTAAGTTTTGGCTGTATAAGACTGTAGGCTGTACGGGATCCGAATCCGAAACCATCTGCCATCCAAAAAATAAAATAAAATAATAAAAACTCATCTAAAAATATGGCCAATGTGAAAATAATAAAAAATAATTAGAAGAATTATAAAATCATAAGAAACTTTGACTTAAATTATGGGATTTTAAAATGATATTAAAGAAATGTTTAATTAAAAATGACACTAACAAAAGTTACAAATTACTACATAGAGTAAGGATCAAGGAGAATGGATATGTATTGTAAGATTGTGATTATAAATAAATCAACAAATGAGATTTAATTTAAAGATAACCGTCAAATCTAACCGTATGTGTTTTTGCAAATCTAATCGCCCATTTATATAAAACCAATGTTAATCATAATAGTCAGATTCATCAAATCAACAAGTGAGATTACATCATCCGGTCTCACAAATACACATTGTCTTCCTAGATCCTTTCCCATTACTACATATAAAGCATACACATTTTGTAACGTTTTAATACTTTTCATTTTGTAATACATTACGATTTATTTTTGCACTTACTGCAGATAATTTTAACACAATTACAAAGGCAAGGTCTTAAAATGCAACAAAATTTGTATATCTGCACTTTATATGTAGTATGTTTAACTTTTGTTCATGTCATTTTAAATTAAACATTTCGTTAGTATCATTTTAAAATCCCGTATTTTAAGTTTCATTTTTGAAAAAAAATATTTTTCTTCATTATTAGATTTTTTTGTATATTCAGCTGAGTTTATAATATTTTTTTATTTTTGATGGCATGTGGCTTCTGCCAATTTTTGAAAACATAGAGATGGCTTTCGATTCATTTTAAAGATACTTATGGTTTCTAGCAATATTTGAAAACATAAAGTTGTTATTTGGTTATGTTAAAGATACGGGTGGTTTCTGGCAATATTTGAAAACATAGAAAAAGTTTAGTATTTCTGAGTGGTTTACAGTGTATACCTTTTTTTAAATGTTTGGCAGCGGCGAGTGAGGGGAGTGAAGAAATAGGTTTAAGTTAGGGATTTTTAGTTATTTCAACTTTAATGGATGAAGTTATTATTATTGTCCCTTTTACGATGTACCATCTATATGATAAAAAATCACTTTGTTACTACTATAATTACTTCCTTTACTAATGGAACGATAACATATAGGTGGTTAATTGCTAACAAAAATGATTATATAGATGATTTATGCGATATCACATTGAGAGTGATTTTATGTGATTATTCCTTTTATGAAAGTTATGTTTAGCAATTACCGTTTGTTTTATTTGTTTGATATGAAATACATATGAAGTCCATCCAAACAGTTATAGTTTATTATCTAAAAATTTGCTACATCATAATTCTCCTTGTGGTTGATTCTTTTTATGTTTATATAAAACTAGCTCGTGTGGTTTGTTTGAACTCCAAATCAAAAGAGATATATATTAATGTGAATTTTATTAATGTGTAATTATAAAGTCTTCTTTTTGATCCTCCAAAATGTATATTTATTTGACGTGGTTTTTTATTTGATTTAGATTTGATACTCCGTCTTCCTGTTCATGATTTAAGTTAACTCTTAATTAGTCTTCTTTTTTGATCCTCCAAAATTTATTTTATTTGACTTGGGATTTTTATTTGATTTAGATTTGATAGTCCGTCATTTTGTCAATGATTCAAGTTTATCTTTCAACAACTCTTAGCTAATTGTAAATTATGCCAATGCATCACATTTAGCACATCATTATCTGAAATTTATAGCAACGAAATAAGAGATTGTTTGACCATTTGAAGAAGCGCATGTCTATAAATCTCGATATATAAAGCCCATTTTTTAATGGATAGATGACTTGGTAGTTTGCAACTCATAAGAAGATGACCAAACTTATCAAAAGAATCTATAAGAGATAAAAAAGTCAATATCCTTGTGAGCTGCTCTTTAACTATTTGGTTGAAGGTCATTCAATCAAACAGAGTCATACTATGCCTATTTTTGGAACTTGATAAATTAGTTGATGATAGGATGTATTTATACGCCTAATTATCATACTAAACTCAGTGCCTCTCATGCATTTGTACCATCGCTTTCACTTATTTTAAGCAGTTCTCTATTTCAGGTGCATTAAAAGGGCTTTGGAAAATTATGGGGCTAAAGATGCTGAAAAGGAGATTAAATAGATCATTGGACTGCGCTAGATCAATGGATAACTTATAACTTTAGCGATCTCGTCCATTTTCTGCAGTTTTCCTGAACCATTCCAGCTAAAGTCTTTGGTTAAGAGCTGTGGAACACGCCCCACTATTTCTCATCATTGTTCCATTTTGTGCAAATCAAGATATGGTTAACACCTCTTTCTCCAGTTACTAAGGTGTGTGTTTTCCCATCCCTCCACGGTTGGATAATTTATCTTTAATAGTTTGGTGGCAAAGCTACTTGTTACTTCTTAGATATGCAAAGTGTCAAATAGTAGCAAACTTTATGGAAAAGTAAACGTGAGTTGTCACTATTGTAACACTATCACAGGAGAGCTAAATTAATTGGTCTCTCATCACAAATCCTCAAGTACAATATGTCTTTATTGTTATATATCTGTTATCAAAAAATTACCATTGTCACTGTTCTGTTAAAACTGTCATTAAAAGTGTATTCTAATTTTGCAAAAAATCACCATTATAATAACTAATTACGAAATAACTAACGGTTGCCCTATTTGTGTTAAATTAGAGGTTCTTATGCTAATTTAACTCGTTGATAAATGTCTACTAGCTACATGATGCTTCAATTTAATCTCGATGAATTTTAATGAAGAAAATAGCAGTAGAAAATGGAAAAAGAAAACTCATGTTTGAGAGTTTATTATCATTGTCTAATGACTATCGCATATCCAGTTCACAAACAAGCAATCTTTTTCTCCACATTATCCTTCTGAACTATGATTCATTATGTCAGTGCTTCTAAACTTTAATTGTCGTAATATGTTGATTTCTTTAAAGTTTAATGTAGTGCTAAAGATACAACAACTTCAATCACATCCACAGGCGCATACTTTTGTCAGGTTTTGCGTCTAATGTGGATCATAAATTAACGAACCTTATTTTTTAGCAGGAACTATATTGTCTTTTTCATCAAACATATTCATAATCATAGTCTTCGCCTCCATTCCATCCTATTTTATATTAGATTTCCCAATTCTCTCAAACACTGTCACTTGTAAACCTTTAATTACTTCCAAAGCACAAGAAATGTTATACTCTAGTTCAAAACAAACAAACAAACAAATCCTTAAACATAACATGCACTTTATAATGGTCACATATGTCATAATGATAGAGATACGTCACTCCCCATCATTTTAGACAAATCGAGCAAATGCAGAATCCAGCTTTTGGCTACACAGAATTTAACCTTGTACGTATCTATGCATAATTTCATATGCACATACTCAATGATAATAACCTCATGCAGCTCCATCAGATCAGACACTATTTCACTTATCTTTTACTACTTGTCTTTTTATATTTATTACCTTTTACCCACGCTATGAATTATGAGTACTAACATATAACAGCACCAGTCCAAAAACAGATCGTACATCTCTTCCCCAGCACAGCATGCAGCAGCAGGTAGCAGCTTCTATTTTGATTCAAACGCGTGCTCTCACTAGAGTTTAGACTCTATTTCCATTCTCTCTGATGATTTATGATCTGATGAATCTCATGGATCGAGGATCGTGATCCCCCGCTGCTGATGGCTCTCTCTTTCTCTACTGGTCCCCCACCTGAATCTGTTTGCATGTATCAAAACTGCAATGTTTTATTGTCGTAGGTGCCTACGCATTCCAACTGTTGCACTCGACTCATATGACATCATCGTGTCCTAATAATAATCATGATGATGATGGTCCTGGTCATGGTGGTGAAAGTGAGGATTTTCATGATGCATGATGACATGTTCCATCTAAATATTTGATTTCTCGAAACTGGCGGATCAGGCTGAGTGTTCAAGCAGCCAATGATCTGGGTGTGTGCCATTATGTGCATGTTCTGTTGCAATTTTAATTTCATTTCAACCTTAGTTCATAATTATACATTTTTGTAATTTATTTATCAATGGCATATTATGAGATTTCCCTATGATAAATGGGGAAGGTGGTGGAATAGATGGATATGGATGGAGTAGTTGGATACGTAGGCTAAACAGAAATCAGACTACACCAGCTGGTTAGTTCTGTCCAATTAATACCATTGCCCTCCTATCTTTTAATTTACTAGGCTTGGTTTGGTTGTACTCGTTTCTACTATTGCAAATGACCAAATAATCAAAACAATTTGACTACATAAATCGTACTCTCTCCGTCCCACCGAATGCTTCTCTTTTTGCCATTTTAGGTGTCCCACCGAATGCTTCCTATTTCCTTTTTTGGCAAAAAATAAATATTAAAATATAACTCTAATTACATTTACTAGTTAAACATAATTAATTATACTAACTAATTAATTATTATAATTGAATTAAACCAACTACCAAAATTGAAAAATCACCCCCAATAACCCTAGCTATTGATTTCAAAATTTTGGTCTCAAAATTTTGGTGGGAAAGTTTACTTTTGGTAAATTAATTTTGGTCTCAAAATTTTGGTGGAAAAATTTAGTCTTAATCAGATTTTCATTAGAATTTTTTATTCCTTAAATATTGGTTTCTTATTTTACATTGAAAATGCCAAATAGGAAGCATTCGGTGGGACGGAGGGAGTATCTAGTTTTAGACAATCTTCAATAGCCTCTCTCTAAATTTTGAATTTGTCAAATCCATCCTCTCATTAAGATT
This sequence comes from Sedum album, assembly GCA_006409495.1. Lineage (NCBI taxonomy): Eukaryota > Viridiplantae > Streptophyta > Magnoliopsida > Saxifragales > Crassulaceae > Sedum > Sedum album. The sequence goes on from QZGG01000725.1 coordinate 100,230, forward strand.
TTTCAAAATGAGCCACTAATTATCCATCTTTTCTTAGTTGATGACAATATTAAATCAGTCTTATTGAGGTACGAAATGTTTTCAGCTCAAAAAATTAATTATGATAAATCGATCCTAATCACAAGCAAAAATTGTTCTGATGATTTGAGAAGTGCTTGTTTAGATATTCTAAATGTTTCACACAGTCCGGATGTTAAGAAATATTTGGGGTTCAATTACCATTGTTATTGAATCGGGCACCAACGGTTAGCTTTCAGGGTATAGTAGATAAGTTTTGATAGAAGCTTAACGGTTAGAATTTGAAAAATTATCAATAGGAGGAAAGGAAGTTCAAATTAAATTATTTTTGACTTCTTTACCATAATACATAATGTCGTATTTTTTGCTTTCGGATTTGATTTTAAAAAATTGATAATTCGATTCGTAAGTTTTGGTGGTCTTCTTCACCAAAAGGTTTTTCAACTCACTAGGTGAAATATTCTGTCTTTCAAAGGACTAGGGTCGAACGAATTTTAGAGATTTTAAGATGTGCAGTATTGCGTTTCTGATTAAATAAGTGGGAAGAATAATTGCCGAGCCAAACACAATTCTTGCAAAACTATTAAAGGCTAAGTATTATTTTCATACCGACTTGTTCTCTATTCCTATTTGTTACAGACCTTCTGTTTGCCGAGGGATACATAAGCAGCGTCCTCGGCAAGCAAGACATCTTTTGAATGGGACGAAGATATGCAGACTTTCTAGTTGATAGTTACCTTTGATAGAATTGTTTATGTGAAGTCTGCTTATAAATATCTCAAACAAAATATGAATGGGTTGAATTTGAATAAGCCATCTTCATCAAACGATTGTCATATGAAAACCTTTTGGAAGCAATTTTGTAAGTTAAATTTTGTTATGAAAATCAAAAAAATTAGTTGACGGTTGTTTCATAATTGGTTACCGTCTGGTAAGACTTTATTGATTGGATGTCACGCTAACAATTCGGCTATTATTAAAAGGAAATGCGAAAATACCTGTCTGTACAAACTTCAAAGCCTAGACAATCCAATACATTTTGATGTATTCGGCGAAATTACTAAATTATTCCTCTCTTCTTAATCTGTTTTGAAAATATGAAGTGTATTTATGTTATTTTGATCCTCTATGAAATACATGGGAATCGGTACATGCAGCAAAACTCATATCAATATACTCATAAATTGGGCATATATGTCATTGCTATTGAAATCAAATTTGGAGGAAGATCAAATTGTTTTAGAATTTTTTCTTTTCATGCAATACGAGAATAACTGCAATGGGAATCGAATCCCGAAGCAAGTATGGTTTTAAATTGCTATGTTTATTATAGGTATTATTTCATAATAGCGTATCTGCGTGGTAGACACTTGCTGGTGGAAATTGCATTAAATGCTTGAGACGAGACCACAACTAAAAACAGTAGCAGAGATCCATAGATAGGGCTGCATTTAATATGCCCATCTTTTCTATATCTCCTTTGCAGCTTATTTTGTTGGATACATTATTCAAAGTCCTTGTAAAAACAGTAATTATTAGCAATATAATAAAGTCGGTAGACATGTCTTTTTCTGTAACTTATTTAATCAAAGGTGAATTTCAATTCCCAAATGAACCGATTTTCCACACAGCAAAACCGAAAACGTCATATGGTCACATAAAATTATTTTAAAAAATTTATCTTACTGATGTGATATGATGCATAATCTCATATCAATAAGATGAAAATACCTACTAAAATTCATGAATTAGGTGATTCAAATGGAGTATTTGACATGTCGGAGGTATTGTACTGAAAAAAGAACAGAAAACGTCATAATCATCCATGTAGTTGGGTTGTCCCGATTTTTATCCAAAAGTCTGATTTACCAGAGAGGAAAGGAAATGAAATTTCAGTAAGTTGCTTTTTTCTGAAACATTTTGATTTTTAACTGAGACAACACACAACCGATCCATCTATCATCCAAAATCATGGGTCACCCTAAAGCCAGCTAATTCTATCAGTATCACTGCTCCGATCGTGAAATCCATCAACATCAATTTCACAGCTAGCTAGGGCTAGCCTAGGAGTATTGCTTTCTGTAACATTGAAACCCTAAAGTCCTTAACACCTATAACAATCCGTATGAACTCATTATGATGAAAAGTTATACTTAATTAATACAAACATGAACTAGTGAAAGTAATTACTATAATCTAATAAGGGTGCATTTAGGGAACATACAACACAACACATTCATTAAACGTGGATAGGAAACATATAGTCAAAGTAACTAGGCTTACATTACACCATTAGGAGATAAGCTAATAATACAGGGATAGTACTTCAGTAGTTGAAACCCTAATCATAATTGAAACCCTAATTCAGAATATTACTAACTGGCTAGTAACACTTACTGCATTACATACCCTAATTAGACCCAAATCAGATAACATACATGGCATGATCAAGTAGCTAGCTCGAACATGGAGTACTTAGGAAGCTGATGATATGATCAGTAATTAGCTGATCTCCAAATGCAGTCAAGCTCAGTTGTACCCATGAATTTGGTCTCATCAGAAACTGGCCACGCAGTAGTACCACCTTGGAGATCTGTTCCGGGTTGAAAACAAGGGATGTGCTGAGGCTGGGACTGGAAGAAGAAGCTAGGAAAGGTGAGATTTTCTTGAAGAGACCTCAGAGTTGGGAACACACAACCTCCTCCACCTTCATTAACAACTGGTGGAGGGTGGGAGAAACTAGGATTAAAGCTGCTTGGTGCTGATGCTGCCGGGTAGGCAGACATGGTGGAGAAACAGGACACGTGCTGCTGTTGTTGCTGGAAGTTGAACTTACTGTCGGCTGAGGAAATATCATACGCAGTTGGGGATGCTGATGAATCTAGCAGTGGTGGAAGGGACACCACAGAGGCTGAGCTTGCTTCAAGCTGCTGCTGCTGCTGCATCTGCTTATTGTTGCTAGTTGACCCTCCAGCACTCACTCCTGTCTTCTGAAAAACACGAGAAATAACCCACTCGTCCTGCACATCGCCCAAACACACAGAGCAGTAATGAATACAAATTCCATGTCTTTTCACATAAGTGAAACCAAAGCCAACCCAAACTCAACCAAAACATGCATGCCTTTATAGATGCAGCATGTATACAAACTCAATTAAGTGAGCATGTTTATTTAACCTGACACTCGTTAATAATTTTGACTAATAATTAAATAATAAATGAAAAAGAAGAACAAGTCAGCAAAACCTTGGAGGTGCGGGAGAGGAAGTGGTAAGCAAACTTGCCCTCAAGACGATACTCATGCATCACCCAATTACTCTTCTCACCTTTAGGAGCACGGCCACGGTAGAACACGAGCGTTTTCTTCATACCCACTAGAGAAAGCGTCTTAGAGCTGTATATCTCCCTGTCTTTACCAGTAGCCTTCCAGTACCCAGCCTCTGTGGCTCTGTTCGTCCTCAGCCCTGTCGGGTACTTCCTGTCACGGAGGCTGAAGAAGTACCACTCTTTCTCACCTAGCCTAGCCTTCTCTGGCAACTCCCATGGCTCGCACTTGTTCAAGTCCACCTCAGCGATGGCTCGGGCAGTGAAGTTGCTGTCAAGGACTTTCTTGATGAGGTAGTAGGTGATGAGTTCCTCATCGGTGGGGTGAAAACGGAAGCCTGGTGGAAGGTTTGAGCTGCTGTGGGTGTCACTTATGATGTTGTGGTGGTGGTTGTTATAGTTAGTTTGATGGTGGTGGTTGTTGTAGCTTAACATCTTTCTATTCATCATCATCATGTCCATCATGCAAAATCTGCACTGATGAACTCGAGAGAAGTAGAAATGAAATGAGGTAAGAGAAGTAATGAGAGTATTTATAGTGGAGTATACACGGAGTACCAGCTACACTACACCCCTAGAGTGGTGGTGGAAAATCGAATGCATGAGTGAGTAAAGTAAACAAGGATTTGATTTATCTGATCAGTGGAACTGCTACACGGTGAAGTCAGATAAATAGTCATTAAATTATTACGAGTGGTTTACGCAATAGTATTTAACGCAATAATTCGTAAGTGCCTAGAGTTTAGGGAGTTCAGGGGGTTTAAATATTAACAATGTAACCCGAAAAGGAATTGGCGTGGGGGCCTGCTTTGCTGCTGTCCATTTTTTGTATACACAAATCGTCAACGGCTATAAAATCACATCCCCTCTTCTCTACAACTCTACATAACGTTTAGGACTCTAGTTAACATGTCAAACTTTATTGTATTTTTTATTTTTAACAATTACAACTTTACAAGGATTTGAAGTCATGTTAAAGATTGGTTCGGATAAATCCATAGAATACATGCATGTAGTATTTTATTACTCCGTATAGTCAATAATATGTTTATTCCACTTTTTAGTGAAAATTGAATGCTAGGGTTTGTTACTGTTAAATATTACTGGGATTTATCAGATGGATAGAAAGTATTTTTGCAGTGAGGATGCGTGCGTGCGTAAGGATATTTGCAGGTATTTCTGATATGTGTCAGCATCGAAAAATTGTCTATCAACAACATCATTTATTCATAGGAGTAATAAAAATCATCCATCTTATTCTCGATGTTCTAAACATAACAGTGTACCGACACTGTAATTAGGAGAGAGAGTGTGTAAAGAGAGATACACACAAAATAAACACATTTGGAATCGAACAGCAGTTCGCAGAAGCAGAGATCGGTAAAGCAGGATTCAAATCTTATCTGTCAGATACTATTTACAGTAGTACTACACCTAGGCTTTGTTGATTACTTGATCTTGCATGATTAACATCATAAAATTGATCTTTTACGTTTTCTCTTCCTCTACTTTTTAATCTTAGTTTTTTAGAGCTTCGAGACTGGCTGGCCTTGCTTTTTGGCCAAAACAAAATCTTAACGATGGATAGTTTTTTAATCTTAACGACATCTCTAATGGTCTTTTCTATAAGCCAAAACAATGCTAAAATAGGAGTTTACTTTTTGGCAAGTAACAAAATCGATCAGGAAACTCTAGTTTTTTTTACAGTAAAGCTAAAATAGACTGCTAAAAGTCAATTTTGTCAAGATAGAATGTGCTAAAATCAAAACATCACAAAACATCAATTTTGTTAAGCATCGATATTCTTTTAGTGCGAGTATTGTTATAATAAGTCACTTGTAAATGTTCAGTTTTCATTTTCAAGCTCCACAAATCAAAACACATCACGAAACTAGTAAATCTCATCAGTCGGATTATTAGTAATCAACGACTGAGATCGTGTCTCACAGTCTCACGAAAATATAAAGTGTCTACCTTGATCTTTTTCGTATATATATATATATATAATATATATATATATATATATATATATAGGGTTAGGATGGAGAGGGACGATAAATTTTTGTAAGATAGGAAGACATAATTTTGAGGATCTAGAGGCAAATAACATGGGTCGGTTGAAAATTGACGATTATCAATATCAACTGCTAGATGATAGAAATCAATGGTTAAGATGATGTCCTTTCGTTTCACATAATTTTAGTTGTCCTTACCATTTCCTATATATATAGAGAGAGAGTAAAGATCAAGAAGCTAGGACGAATAAGTTTTAGTAAGACGGTGAGACACAATCTCAAGCGTTCATTACAATAAATCAACGAATACGATTTGATCTAAAAATAACCATCAAATCTAACTGCCCGTATTTTTTTGCAAATCCAATCGCCCAATTTTATATAAAACCAACTTTTTTGATCTCAACCGTCAAATATTCATCAAACCAACGAATGAGATTATGTCTTTCGGTCTCACAAATATAGACTATCTCCCTAGATCATTTCCCTATATATAGATAGTGTTACGTTCTAGGAGGACATTAAATATTTATGAGACGGAAATATAAAATCTCAACTGTTGATTTGATTAATCTTGCGGTTGAGATTAAAGTTGAGTTTTAATTTAAACAAGCAGTTGAGTTTGTAAAATACTATTTTTAGTTTAAATCTCGTCAGATAGATAAATGTTCTTCTTGAATCATTTCCTATATAAGGTTAAGTTCTAGGGACGATATTAAATATTTATGAGACAGAAGGATAAAATATCAACCATTGATTTGATTAATCTGACGGTTGTGATGAAAGTTGAGTTTTGATTAACACGGGCGGTTGAGTTTGCAAAATGCACGGACATTAGGATTTGACGATTATTTTTAGTTTAAATCTCGTCCGTTAGATAGATGAAAATCAATGGTTGAGATGATGTCCTACGGTTCTACGAAAACGCAAATGTTCTACTAGAACCATTTCTTATATATATATAATAAATAAAAAGGGAAAAATTCAAGGAGGACGTATACGTATTTGTAAGACGGTGAGACATAATCTCTATCATTGATCATTAATGACCAAACAAATAATATTTATTCTATAAAGAACTATCGAATCCAACCGCTCGTGTTTTTTGCAAATCCAACTCCCTAATTTAATTAAAAACCTGGATTAATCAATTAATGGTAGGAATAATTATGTCCTCATGTCTTACAAAAAATTATTAATGATTAAGGAGGACATTTATAATTTTGTGAGATAGCGAGACACAGTCGCCTCTGTTGCTTACTAATAATCTAACGGATGAGATTTAATTAATTCAAAAATAACCGTCAAATCCAATCATCACGTGTTTTTTGCAAATTCAACTGTCATATTTAATTAAAAAGCAATTTAATCTCACTAAAACATAATGTTCCTCGTGATCTTAATCCTACCTATATAAATAGAGGTTGAATCATGTGGATTCATCTATTTTGGTGGACTTGTGAACTCAACTTTGCATCCGTTAATTGCATTTCATCAATGGCTGAGACTGCATCACGTCAAGTGCGTTGACAAAATGCAATCAACGAATGCAAAGTGGGTGTCATGAATCCACAAAATAGATAAATCCACATGAGTAAATCTCTATATATATAGGAATGAGTTCAAGAAGGACCATCAATTTTTGTAAGACGAAAAGACATCATCTCGACTATTATATCAACGCTCATCATAAAGCACTATAATTTTTTAAAATAATTATCAACATTTCCATAAAAATGATTATATATTTTCCTTGGAATTCCATTTATGGAATTTTAGTTGTCAGTTATATTGTAAAAAGTAGACATTGTTGGATTTGATTTTGTGTGAGTCTGGGTTTTGCAGATTTTTGGAATTTAGTGTACTGTTTGTTACAGAATTTTGTAATAAGGGATGTAATAGTTTCATTTGGAGGGATGAACCATATAGCGAAAGAGTTGAGCAGATGATAAAGAAATTGCTGATTGATAAGAAGAAACTCAAAGCGGAGAATTTAGATTTGCCCCAAAATTTGAAATCTGATAGTGACCTAACATGACGGTATGTGTTGGTTTATCGATAATTGTTTTTTATTTTAAATTTGTTCCTACGTCGCTCAAGGAATGGCCAGACCCCAAACTCAAGGCGGAGATGCACTGGAGAGGGCTTGAACCCCCGACGACCTTTGAGACCAGAGTCTCAGAGACTGGATGGCTGACCATTATCGATATTGGTTATACTGTCAAATATTATTGTAATAAAATGGTTAAAATAAGCGAGCTTGTGTATCTTTTGGCATTTTGTAGTGATTAG